>PVLA01004580.1:53032-171749 GCA_004027455.1 Hydrochoerus hydrochaeris | reverse complement strand
TTTAGAAATCTAAGCATTTAGGAAAGAAACTGGTTTGTTTTGGTTATATTGGTTTTCTCTTAAACTATAGAAGTCTATAATTATCAGGATTATATTAAGGTAGTAAATAATGCATGCAAATTTTGCGTTCTTCTGTTGCAATTTATTTTCTCCCAATAAAGCTGTCATAGCATAAAGATCTACCCTGAGGCCTCAGATACCCCAGTTTAAGAGGCATGATGATAAATGGAATGCCTTTTGCCCCAAGGCCTTTAAATTGGACGGGCTTTCTCGTGAGAACATTTTGACTTGTGTATTCTGGGTTCCATTTAGGATTTGCTGCAAGTAAAAGAGGTCTTTGAAGTGACCTCTTCTTCCAACAGTGGTCTCTCTTTCTCCTTTTAACCAGCTGTCCTGTGGTGCTCTGTGTATCCTTATTTCTCAGACAGCGCATTTGGTGGGCTGCATCTTAGCTCTTGCTTTTCACCTTGGTTTCCAGCACTTACACCATCGTGCTGCTTTCCCAGACCCTTTACCCACTCCTCCTCTGTGCTCCTTGCCACCATTCTTGTCCCCTGTGTTTATGTCCTACACCTCTGTGTTGGCCTCCCCTTCCTTGCTCTGTTTAACTTTCTCAACTATTCCTGGTCTTTCCTCTCACCAGAACCCCCATCCTCTACATCCAGATGCCTTTTGGACATGATGTGTTCACTCCATACTTGGGCTTTATAAACTTGCTCTCACCTTATCACATCGTGCTGGCATAGTAGTTACCAACAAATAGTTGTTGAATTAATTAAATTAATTTCATACTCCTGCTTCCTATCTTTTGTCATTAGTTTCACTATTCTCATTTCTCAGCGATATTGCAAGTAATTTGATTTTTTTTTTCCTTTCACATGTGTCTTCTAATTACTGATTTTCATGGCCTTTGCCTAAGGCCCTCGCTGCTTCATACCATGATTCCTCCACAGAAACATCTAAGGTCTTTGGTTCCAATCTCTCCTTTCTCCAAGCCATTTTGCTCTAAGCCACCCAATAATTTTTTAGTTGTGTGTGGGGTTTTTGTAACATTTTTCATAATAATTTGAGACTTACATTCTAGAAAGTTCCTATAACTTTCAGTTTCTCCTCATGATAACATCTTCTGCAGCCACTGGCTCATTTATCAAAAGTAAAAAATTAACATTGTTATATAACCATTAACTAAAATCTGGCTCTTCTGAAATTTTCATAATTTTGTCCACTACTAAAATTTTTCTATTGTAGGATCTAATCCAGGTTACATATTGCAGTGTAGCTTTTTTTTTTTTTCCTGTATTACTGGAGATTAAAACGAGGCAGGGTCTTTACACTGAGCTGTATCCTCCAGCCTTCCTTTTTCATTTTTTCTTTTGAGACAAGGTCTTCCCAAGTCACTAAATTTCCAAGGCTGGGCTCAGACTTGCTATCAGACCTCCTGCTTCGCACCCAGAGTACTAGAATTACAAGAATATACCACTACACCCCATGTCTATTTTTAAGTAGGTAATAATACCAGCTTTGTGACAGATTCAAAAAGGAAAAAAAATACGTCTGCTTTTTACCTCTAAAGTTTAGAGGCTCTCCGAATTCTCTTTCCTACAGACCACTAGTGTTTGTGATTTCTTATTCTTCCTGAAAAGTACACACACTCTCTGTCTGTCTCTGTCTGTCTGTCTCTCCTTCCAGGGCTTGGGATTGAACCCAGGGCCTTTACAGTGAACTACATTCTCACCTCCTTTTTAAATTTGGACACAAGGTCTTGCTAAATTCCCCAGGCTAGGCTAGAACTTACCAACTTTCTGCCTCAGCCTTCCAGAGTGCCAGGATTACAGGTGTGCACCACCACGCCTGGCTTTCTGTTTCCCTTATACAGAGCAAGGTCAAGTGTCTTCATGTATTGAAGAGCTGTTCGTATTTCCTGTATCAACTTTAAATAGAACCAGGATTCACACTCCAAAAATGTGTGTTTGACCCCATTAAAGGAGAGAGAGAAGGGAAAGTCAGGCATCTGGTTGGATATAGCTCATGTGATAAAAACTTAGGTGTCTATTGAGTTAAGAATATAGTGCATTAACAATATAAAGTAATAAATTTATAACAGCCAGACTAAGGAAACATAATTCTACAATTTTTTTCTTAATCACACCTCATGTGGAGTGCTCTTTTTAGTATATTTTAAAAGGAGCATGATGAAATTAAAGCACCCATATTTTTTTATTGCTGCCATAAAAAAAATGTGATCAACTTTGTGACTTAAAACACCACCTGTTTAAGCTGACTGTGACGGACATGCCCTTCATCCAGCTCTCAGGTTAATCCCGGCACCACTGAGGCAGAAGGATCTGAAGTTTGAACTCACTCCAGACAACTTGGCCTTGTTTCTGGTTTTTTTTTTTTTTTTTTGAGATAGGGTCTCACTACATAGTCCAGGCTGGCCTTGAGCTCACTATAGATCCCACACTGACCTAGTCCAGGCTGGCCTTGAGCTCAGTATAGATCCCACACTGATCTCGAACATCTGGTAATCCTCCTGCCTCTGCCTCCTGAGTGCTGGGATTACCGATGTGCACCATGATGCCAGCTCTCCCAGGGCAATTTATTAAGATCTTGTCTTGAAATAAAAAATAAAAAAGGGCTGAGGAGGAAACTCAGTCCCTGGGCTCAATCCTCAGTACTGCAAAAACAAAACAGAAAACCCTACAAATATATTACCTTACTGTTGTGCAGGTCAAAATCCAATACGAATTTCACTTGGCTGACATTAAGATGTCATCAAAGCTGTGTTCCAAAATCCATCTCTTGCCTTGTCTAGCTTCACCTCCGAGGCCAGTAAGAGCTGGTTGAGACCTCATCTCACAGCTGTCTGACCACAGCTGGGGAAAGTTCACCACCTTTAGAGGTTCTTGTGATTAGATTGGGCCCATCAGGATAATCTCCTCATCTCAATGTTCTTAACCTTGATCAAATCCAGCAAATCCCTTTGGCCACGTAATGTCATCCATTGACCAGTCCTGATGATTAGGAGATGGGCATCTTTGTAGGGAGGGGGCCTTGTTCTGCCAATCACAGTGCTCACTGCAGGAGATCAAGAGAATAGTGAAGGAGTCAAATTGGATACAGAGAACTGGAATAAGAAGATTTTACGATGATCCCAATGTGTATTGCCTGGGCCAGTAGAAGATAAAGTTTCTAAAGTGATAAGAGCACTAAGTACATCATAAACGGTCGCTGCTTCAAAGGCCAGTGGTACAAAATGCAGACACGTAGTAGCTCAGGAAGCGAAGCTCAGTGGAGTGGGAAGAGGATAAAACAGCATAACATTTTATCTGGCAAAGAACAGAATTTGGGATCGAAGTTCTCACTTCTACATTAAATCAGCAGGTGGTTTGAAAGAAAGCACTAAGTGTACCGAGAACTCTGCATTGCTTCTCTTACTAGTAATATGGGGGGCACGGAGATGAAGGCAATAAAGAACAGCAGAGAAAAACTTTCAGACCCCTCTCTGCCATTCTTGCACAATATACAGGTTTAGAGGAGGGAGGGAAAAATTCATAAAGGAAGAAAGCAAGGTATTTGAAGTTCAAAGGATTTTTCTTTTTAACCCTAGGAACCTACTGGAATAGGAAATCCCCCCTGAAACCAAAACCCATCAGATATTAGGAGATTTTTTTTCAGCCTTTCCTTGTAATCATCCTTACATTTCTCTCTTTGAGCACATTCAACCCAGCCGTGGAGAAGTTGTGATAAGCGATTCTGGACCAGAAGCTGGATGAACGAACCCTCCCACCTTGCTGTTGGGTGGTGGCTTCCAAAGCCAATAAATGTGTATCAGTGTGAACCTGATCCAGAAAGAGCCAGGAAGGGACAAAGTTTAGTCTGTGAGGGAATCGGTGGCTGCTGCTAGTTTCATGCTGTCTGTCCAGACTTCAGCCTGGTGTAAGTACTTTCTTTTAAAAAATCTATTATGACTTTAATATAAAAAGGATTGTAAGAGTAACTTCCATAAGATTCAACCACGTTCCTGTTTGGCTTTTAATGTCGTGCACTAGATCTACTTAAAGTTTCAGCATTTCACAGGTCGTTTTATTTTTAAAAAGGAAAAGGAAAGCTGTGTGAAGCTTTTCAGCTTTTCAACAGTTCCTGCTTTCATGAAAGAATTTTTAATGTCCTGGGGTGTTTTCAGCCAGAAAGTAAAAGTGAGTAAATGTGTATCTGCTGCCTTGAGATATGTTATTTCTAAATAGTGCTTAGATTTCTCCCATGTTCTTTCCAGTTACTTTTCCTTTAGGTCAGGTTCATGTTACACATTCATGTTAGCAAATACTACTGTGGTAAAATTAAATTGGCGATTTTTAGGTTTAGAGAAATTAAATGAATGAGAATGAAGTTGAAGTTAAAATGTAACACAATGCTGGGATCCTAGGTTTCCGAGCAGCAGAATGTGTTTTCAAAGAGGAAGAACTTGGTGAATGTGGGCGAAGTGGTGAGCAGCCTGAGAAATGTCATGCTACTTTGGAGAAATCATTATCTTTTTTTTAAGATTTTGACATCTGTGCTGACTTACCAAATGAAATTTTCAGAAGTGTAGTAGATAAAATAAGTTGCATGTATGAAGTTAGAATTGTCATGTTTCAGCTGTGCTTGGTCTAATTTGAATTTTGGGTTCCAGGAACTATTCATTGTTACATAAACATACTGACTTTGTCAGGTGCAGCTCTGAGAATGTTAAGGCCACATTTGATGTTTTGCCAAAATTGATATTTTGTTTTCCTTTTAACAATGTATCGGGAAGGAAAAAAACTCCTGGTACCTGACAATTTTACAGCTTGGAATACACAAAGTTTGATGTAGTAAACATATTATATAAAAGTGCTAAAGGTCGGCTTTGGCCTGCAGCCTTTCAGATCACTGGGAAACTCCCGAAAAGAGTTTATGTAGAAGCTGAGTTTCCCCTTCCCTCTGCCCTCACCTCAGCCCTGAGCTTAGGGACATGCAGCCGTGTCTCCTGACGGCTTCTCACCCCTGCACTCAGGAGTGGCAGAGCAGGGGACAACGGTGCTGGGCCCAGCTGCCTCTTGGGATGGAAGCCCAGGACACACTGTTCCAATTGGCCTCAGGGCTGTGGTGAAGGGACACTCGTCACTCGCCCCACCGCTGGACCTCCGTGATTCCAGGCTTCTGAGCTGCTTAGCCTCCCCCAGCCTCTTCCGCCCAAGTCACTTACGGTATTTAGTTGTGGGTTCCCGGGCAAGCGGCAGGAGGGAGGGGGGCTTTGGGAAAGAAGCCAGTGTGGCAGGTGACACTGTTCCCAGGAAAGCAGCAGTCTCCCGGCTAGATTTGAAGTAGCTTAGTCTTTTAACCACCTGGAGGCCACACAGGTGTGCACTGGCTGGCTCTCAGCAGGGCCCCACGAAGACCACGGCCCAGGTACCGCGGAGCCCACTGCATCTGGCTGTGGAGCCGGATCAGGCAGCACCGCTGCCCTGTTTTCCTGCCTCCCCTTGCTCCCACTATCCAGGTAGCGTTGCTGTTTCTTCAGTGCATCACGCTTGCTCCTGCCTTAGGCCACTGTTGCCTGGAAAGCTCTTTCCCCTGCAGTGCCTCAGCAGATGCCTGCTCCTCAGGGAGGCTCCCCACACCGCTGCAGCCAAAGGAGCACACGGTTCTCTCCCACCACGGCACTGCTTCTTCCTTTATCCTGGTTAAATTATTTGAAAAATAGCTCTCTGGCACGATTCAACTTATTTTATAATTTTAAAAATGTATATACAATGCATGCGTGCACACACACACACACAAGTTTGGTTTTTTCCCCCAGACGGTAAGTTCTAAAAGGGTAAGGGCGTGCAGGTACAGTGCTGTATTGCCAGGGCCTTGTTGACGTATAGTAGACACTTGATAAATAGTTCTATGCATAGATTAATATCACTGGAGTCATTAAAATTTATTTGTAAGTGTTGGAATTTTCTTCCCACCCTGGCTAGTTCCCTACCCATCCATTTCCCATCTAGGGTCCCCGAATCATTGTTATTAGTTTTCCACGTGACTGTCCAGAACTACTTAATGTATGTGCAAGGATACAAACAAGTATAAATAGATTATTTCTCTCCTTTTTACACAGTTTTGAATTTCATTTGTAATGAATATTGCATATCTTTCCTTTTGAGTATGTACAGAGCTTCCTCATTTTTAAATAGGTGCACACTACACCAGTCTGTGGCTGTACTATAATTTACTTACCGGGTCACCTAGCAATGGGTGTTTGTTTGTCTCCAGTGTCCTCCTATTGTAAACAGTGTTGTAGTTCATAATCTTGTCAGTACATCGTTCCACAGACGCATACGATGTGTCTGGATGATTAAATTCTCTGCTGTAGAATCACTAGGTCGAAGGTGTCACAGAGACTGCCTTCCCCAGGGACTGCATCATTGTCCAGCCCTTGGAAATGTGTGGGAGCACAGTTCCCATATCCCTGCCAACTGAGAGTGTAATCAGAGCTTTGGAGTTTAGCCAATCTGATAGGTTTTAAAATGGTTTCACTATAGTTGTTCTTATTTTTGTTTTAGAATTTACCATAAATTTTCTGTTAATGTTTCTAAAAATACTTTTTGCTTTTAACTATGATTTTAGAACAACACAGTTTTCCAATCTAGTCATTTTTAAGTGTTGTATATTCACACGGTTGTGTAACAGAACTCTAGAGCCTTCCCATCTTACAAAGCTGAAACTGTACCCATCAAATAGCAGCTCTCCACGCCCTGTGTCTGCCTCATACCTTAATACTTGTTGACATTTTTTGAGGCTCCTGTGTGCTGTTAGCCATCTTTCTACTACTATAACAAAATACAGTATCCTAGTCAGCTTGCAGAGTAGAAAGTTTCCTTTTGCTCAGTTTTGGAAGTTTCATGCCCGTGATCAGACAAACCCTTTACTTTTACAGCCTTGTTGTGGGGTGGGCATTGCAGCTCACCGTGGTAGGTACACCTGGTATAGCAGATCTTTCCCTTCATGGCCCAGATGTGAAAAGAGAGAAGAACCAGGCCCTTCTTCAGGGGCAGGCCCCAGTGACTGGAAAGCCTGTGCTGGACCCCACTTTTATTAAGTTTCCACCACTTCCCAATCCTGGCAGGCTGGAAGTCTGTAGCACATGGCTACCTGAAGAGCACCTGGATCCATGTTACAGCATGGGTTAAATGGGAACAGCACTGGTTTATTGTAAAGAATAAACAAGATGATGCATATTAAATGCTTACTATGGGGCCAAGGCAAAAATAAGTAAAGGCCAGCATTTCAGAAGAGAAGTAAAATGGTCATTATTCACACATTGACAAGATGTGTACACTAAAGGCAGCCTGTAGAAGCAATTTGAAAACTGTTTGAGCTAACTAATAAATTTTGTAAAATCACAGTTTACAGTCAATATGGTCGTTAGAAACAATTAGAACAACTAAGACATTAGAAAGTAAGTAAAAATATAATCATTAGAAATATAAAGATACATAAAAATAAAGCCTCTAAAAGAGCACAAAACCTCTATATGGTACTGAAGACTATAAAACATTGCTAAAAATTTTAAAAAGCCTGAAATAAAAAGTATATATGTAGCATATATATGTATATGTGTGTGTGTGTATGTGTGTGTCACGCACATGTATGTCAAAAATATAAACAGATATCCCTCATTCAATGACCCACGTGTTTAATGACAGTTCAGAATTACCACCAGGCTTGCTGTTTTTTGCTTGTTTGTTTGATTTTATGGAAAAAACAAAAATTTCATAACAAAATAATAGAATAACAATAGTTAACACTTTGCATATTAACTTCCAAGTAGTTACTCACAGTACAAGATATGGGCATAAAAAAAATCTCCAAACGATATTAGCACAAATCTTTCTTTTCAATGAACCTTTTCCTTCCTTCCTTTTCCTTTTCCCCCACCCTAGTTCCTCTTTCCTTTTGAACAATTTCTTTCCATTTCCTAGTATCTATTTACATTTTGGTCCTTATTTACTCTTTCAGTTTCTCACACCAAGAAGACAATATGATGTTTACACATGTGAGTCTGATTTATTTCAGTTATGAGTGTGGTCTCCAGTTGCATCCATTTACCTACAAATATCTCAAGTTTATCCTTCTTTGTGGCTGAGTAGTACTCCGTTGTATAAAAGGACCACATCTTTTTTATCCATTCCTCAGTTGATGGGCATTTGGTTGTTTCCAAGATTTAGTTATTACAAATTGTGCAGCTATAACATGGGTGCACATATATGCTATGGTATGACATTCTTAATTCTTCCAGGAAGATACTCAGAAGGGGAATAGCTGGGTCAAATGGGACTTCTTATCTTAGTTTTTTGAGGAATCTCTACACCGATTTCCATAGTGGTTGCCCGAGTCTGCATTCCCACCAACAATGGAGAAGGGGTCCTTTTCCCACAGCCCTTCCAGCATTTGTTATTGCTTGATTTTTTTTTTTTTTTTGTACCAGGGATCAAACTCACGACTTTATGCTTGCCAAGCAGGCACTTATGCCACTAAGCTAAACCCTTGACCCCTATTGTTTGATTCCTTGATGACAGTCATTCTTTCTGGGGTGAGATAGAATCTCAGTGCTGTTTTAATTTGCATTTCTCGAATAACCAAAGATATTGAACATTTTTTCATATATTCATTTACCATTTGTATTTATTCATGTAAAAAGTATATATTCATCTCAGATGCCCATTTTTGGATTGAGTCTTTGAATTTGGTGAGTCTGACTTTTGTCAATTCTTTATATGTTCCAGCTAGAAATCTTTTGTTTGAGGGACAGTTGGCTAAAATATTTTCCCAATCTGTGGGTTTTCTTGTCACTTTGTTGGTGATTTATTTTGCTGTGCAAAAGCTTTTTAATAAGATGAAATCCCAGTTGTTGATTCCTTGTAGCATTTCCCATGCAGCCTGGGTTTTGTTCATGAAGTCTCTGCCTGCACCTGTCTTCAAGATTTCAGCTTACGCTATCTTCCAGTAGATTTAATGTTTCTGTTTTAGTATTTAGAGCTTTGATCCATTTTGACTTATTTAGTGCATGGTCTGGTTTTAGTCTTCGGCATGTAGAGAGCCAGTTTTCCAGCACCATGAGTTTAAGAGGCTCTCTTTCTTCCGGAGAATGTGTTTGGCCCCTGGGCACACTGCTTAGACTTGCAGCCTGCACTAGGACCGCAACTTGTGTTCAGTCTTACAATGCAGGAGTGTGGGCAGCACCATGGCCTCATGGGGCTTCTTCTACACTGCAGCACTGCAATTACTGCTGACTGTATCGTATACTACTGTATGATAGCTTCATATATTACAGCACTGTTACACATTACTGGACTTCATGTAAGAGTTATGCAAATAAAAGCAAGGCTGTCAAGTTGGAACTTCTTTTGACCATAGTTTTACTTGGAATATGGTAATGTACATACTGTGTACAGTTCCTCATTTAGCAACCAATTCATTTAAGAATTTAGTCATAGGAATGGAACCCAGTCATTAATGGAGGAATACACACACACACATGTCATGTTTATGGACTATAGAACTCAAAATTGTGAAGATACAAATTTTCTCTAAATAAATGTGCATATAAATCCAGTACAATCGCTATCAAAATTCTAGTGATAGAGTGTCTAAAATTTTTTTAAAAGGAACAAGGCAGATGATTTATAACACATGATTTCAGGACTAAACTGTAAAGCTTCAATTAGCCAGTATAGTATTCTGTGTATAGATACTAATGGGATAGAATAGTGTAAATAGAAATAGACACACGCATATAAGGCCATTGATTTTTGGAGCAAGGTGGCAAGTCAGTTCAGTGAGAAAAGTACAGTCTTTTTAACATGTTCCAAAACTTGGATTTTTTTCATGGGTGGTAGGTGATCACTCCAGTCACAAAAATAGCCATGGATCCTAGATCTAAACGTAAAACTAAGAACCAGAAAGCTGGGGGATGCAGGGCCAGAGGAAAACATCTTTGCTATCTTGAGGCTTTCTTAAGGAAGATGCTAAAAGCACTAACTATAAAATTAAACGAGCTTCTGTACTCATTACAGGATTCTCAGAACCTTTAACATGTTAATGTTTCTAAACCCTAACCCTAACCCTAGCATCTTCCCAAGTGACCTCAGAATCCTTTTTTTCATCTGGAGAATTGAACTGAACAGCAAAGAGTGAATGGTATACACTCTGGGAGGGGTTGCTTTGGTCACTCCTAGAACATTGCTCTTTTTGAGAGCTATATTAAGTAAATGATCAGTTACTTTCTTCTGTGGTGCAAATTAATGTAATTGGATTCATTGGCTTTCACCAAGTGAAGAAAATGCTCAAGCCCAGAAGACCCTATTCCATACTCACTGGTCAGCCAGTGAGCTCTTGCAGTTATTAATACTGATGGGACGTTTGTTCAGTGTCACATTAGACTACAATTCACAAGGGGTAACTGACAAAAGATGCCAAGCATTTTGCATTTCCCTGGCTGTTCTTGGCCCATCAAATCTCCCCTGAGCTCTATTTATCAAACTCCAGATTGCTAACCTCCTGCTTTTCCCTGACTGCTCGTTCAGCTCTTGCAATTCTTTTAAGTTCCTAGTTGCTTAAAGGCCCTCAGCCTGCCAGCCTTGTGCCGGCTCGGCTTCTGCAGCACGCCTGCTTTCTGACTCATACTTCCCTGACCTCATTGGCATCCTCTCTACCTGCTGCTGTTGTTGAACTGAAGTTTTATGGAGTATGAGTTGTCACAAAAGAAGTAAGAGGAACCAGCAAAGAAGGTAGGAGGAAACTAGAGCCACACTTAACCAGAATTGGGCCTAAGGCTTGTCTCGTTCAGGGAAAGAGATCTTAGACAGAAACCACAGTGACAAGTAACGCCACAAGGAATGGAAAAAGAAAAGAACTTCCCTGTATAATATTTCTGAGTTGGATTTGAAAATGAACCACTGTAATAGATGCCTCTCCTGAATGCGGAAAGCCAACAGCCAGATCTGGAATGTCATCTCTGTCATCTGAATGGACTCACAGTGAGAGTGAACCTGTGGTCCACTTGCCACAGCAGGCAGTTTGTTATCATGAAACTGAGAGGTTCGTCATCACTGACCTAGGGCTTACTGTAGACCGCGTGTGACTAGAACTTAGGAGCCTTTTTAATTTTAAATTTACCACTAATTGTTTTATTGGTACATGTTTGCAGTACATAATAGGTACTTTCCTTGTGGACCGTTGGTACACGTACGTAATACATCCTAATGATTATTTTCATTTCCTTTCCCTTTCCTCTCTCCCCACTTCCTCCATCTCTTTCTTGGTCTCCCAATTTTCTTTTTGATAGTAAAATATATTCTTTTATAGAAAAAATCGTTGCCTTTTCCCCTACTGCCAAATGTATTTTTGCATATGTATATGTGTATATCGTATAGACACTGAGGCTCTGTAATAAATATTTTCTTGGGTGTTTCTCTCTCTCTCTAATATACTTTCTTGGCTTTCTCTCTTGCTTTCTCTCTGTTTCTCTTTCTGGTTCTGTCTCTGTGTCCCTCTGTTTCTGTCTGTCTCTATCTCTCGCTCATTCTCTCTCTCAATGCTAAGGATTGAACCCAGGGCCTTCACATTGAGCTACATGCCCAGCCTGTTTTGTTTTGTTTTGTTTTACTTTGAGACAAGATCTCTATAAATTGCTAAATTGCCCAGGATGGGCTTGAACTTGCAATCCTTCTGCCTCTGCCTCCCAGAGCCCATAGAGTACAGCAGGGTACCACTGTGCTGGCTGAGTTGTCTCCTCTAATCAATACTCTGTGTCCCAGCTTCCTCAGTTTGGTAAATGAAACAATAATGTCTCACTGCATTCCTTAGAGAACAACCAAAATGATTATAACTGGATAATATACTACTTTGATCATTACAGAATAAAAAATTTTTGTACTGGGTGTTGAATCCATGATCTGCACCCTTGGTCCTTTTTATTTTTCTTTTAATTTATTTTTTATATTGAGACAGGGTCTTGCTAAGCTACTAAGTTGTCCAGGCTGGACTCAAACTTGTGATCTTCCTGCATCGGCCTCCCAGAGTCCTGGGATTATAAGCATGTGCCACCACATCCAGGTATCAAAGACTAAATCTTGAATGCCATGTTGTGAAATGTGTATCAGTGGTTTCCATAGCAAAATGATGTGATCAATCCTGGTAAAATTCATGTCATAATACACTGTAGTACAAACTCAGCAGAAGCAATTTGTGTGGGTCATTTCACAAACATCAAAGATAATTCTGGAACACATGAAAGGTACTGACCAACCTTTTCCCTACTTCTTAATACATGCAACAAAGTAAACAACCCTGCTCAGTACTTTATGACACTGTTGACAAATGGGCTGGCGAGTTCTTAGGCAAGTGAGTTGAGGCAGGATGGTAATGCAGATGATGAAAAGAATTTGAAAAGCAGGCTGGGTGTGGTACATGGCTATAATCCCTGCACTGGAGAGGCTGAGGCAGGAGGATCCAGTCTGGGCTTCAAAGCTTCAACCTGAACTGTAGAGTGAGGTAGCATCTCAAAAAGACAAAAAAAAAAAAAAAAAATTGAAAAGCAGTTTTTGGTCTCTATTAAGGTCAGATGACCAGTGAGAAGAATGTGAAATATCAGAAAAGGACAGAAGGGTTTTGAGGGTGCAAATGGAAAGAAAGATGCTCTAATATTTATCAGCCTGGACCTGGGAACTGATCTCTTTTTTTTTAACCTGATTCTTAATTATAATCCAGAAGGAAAGTTGAAGATTCACAGCAACCCCCCACCCACCAGCCGATCTTCCTATTGTTGTTCTTCCGGAATTATTTTGGAATTAATAGTGTGGTGAGAGTGGGAAAACACAGTCACTACCATATATCTTGGAAACTTTCTCACTCAACTTCCTTAAAATATCCAGGGAATCACAAACTAGGGAATAAACTCATCAAGGAAGACCCTAAAAAGTTATTAATGAAGAAATTCAAAAAATGCTGCATGTATAATTTGTTACCTGGAAAATCTTCAGATAATAAGGTTCATGGGGGGGGGGCGATAGCTCCGTGGCACCGTGCCTGCCTGGCAAGCACAAGGTTCTGAGTTCGATTTCCAGTACCAAAATAAAAACTAAAAATAAGGTTCATAGGAATACACATGAAAAATCAAGTAGGTTTTCTGACTGCTTTGAGAAACTACAAAAATATAATAATAATAATAATAATAATAATAATAGAACTTTGTTTCCAGTTGAAAGATTCAAAATGAGTGTTCAAACATCATACTTTGGAAATACAAAAGGTGGGGTGTGGTGCAGCTCAGCGGTAGAGCACACAGTTAGCAGGCCTGAGGCCTGGGTCCAATCACCAGCACAAAGAGAAAGAAATGCAAGAAGCACATTAGAAGCGATAAATAGCAAATTGAAAATCACCAGCATATGGTGCATAAAGACCCGAGCTGGACATGGTGATTCATGCCTGTTGTAATTCCTGTACTGTGAGAGACAGAAACAGGAAGAAATAAGGCCCAGCCTTGGCAACTTTGTGACTTAATGAAGCCTTGTCTCAAAATAAAAAAAATTTCAAGAAAAGGGTTGGGTGGATGCTGATTGCATGGCTCAGTGTGAAGGCCCTGGCTTCAAACCCCAGTGCTGCCAAACAAACTAACCAAACAAGAAAACAGAAAACATTATCTTCGTTTTATAATATTATCCTTATGCCTATGAAACTAATTCTTCCATTTTGATATTTAATATTTTTCTAGTATTTCTTCTTGATTCCTTTTTATACTTTCCATCTCTATGGTCAAGTTTCCTATTTATTCTTTTCTGTTAGATCTTTTGACCTTAGTTATTGTAATATCAATTATAAAAATATATAAGTCAAAACTCTTTAGAACACCATAGAAAGCCAAATTTACTATGTATTAATTTACAAAAAAAAACCAGTATTGTGAATTGGGAAGAAATAGTTCAAAAGAAAAGACAAACTGATAGTGGAAAGGAAGAATGGGTAAAATGAAAAATATATGTAGGTAACAGATAGGTAAGGTAGTTATACAGCTAGCTTCTGTTTTTTTCCTTAAAAAGAATGTTTTGTGCTAATATTGTTTAGATAAGATATCATACCTGTGTCCTGTACTCTGAATAACTACTACAAGATACCAATATGCAATGTATAAAGTATTAGAACTATCCTACTACCCTGTTTTGAAATTCATTTTCTTTGTTTGTTTATCTGTTTTTCTCTTTAAAATAAAATTTTTAAAAAATTTATGAAAAAACTCAGAAAGATTCTGAGTTATTTAAAGCAAAAATAATAGCATATTGTAGGGTAAAAGTAAAACATATACAACAGATCATAAAAAGACAGAATTGAGATAGACTGTAATAAAGTTAAAATATTAAGTCTAAAATAGTGGTTCTCAAAGTATAGTTTACCAGCAAGCAGCATAGGCATTACTGAAGATTTGTTTGTTACAGGTAAAATTCTTGGGTTCCATCCCATATGGAAGCAAATCAGAAACTGGAGATATGGTACAGTAATCTATTTTTGTGACTCTGATTCATAGTAAAATAGAGGAACTACTGCTTTGGAGCAGGTATTAGCAACTTTCTCTATAAAGAACAAAATAGTAAATTCTCTAGGCTCTGTGGGCTGTGTGACCTCTGTTGCAACTACTCAACTGCACAAAAGCTGCCATCAACACATAAATGTATGAGAAGGGCTATATTCTAGTAAATTATTATTTATAAAAACAAGCAGTCACCTGAATTTGGTCTGTAAGCTGTATCTTGCCTACCTTTTCTTCAGCACAAAGACAGACAGACAGACACACACACACACACATACCCCTAAAATGCTAACAAGAAAATAAAATGAAATATTAATCAACATGAAAGCTGAAAATATGCAAAGCATTTTAATAATCAATGGTCATACTTGAAATCACACATTTCATATGTGTAAATTACCCCAATAATTCAAGGAAGAAAGGGTGATAAGGAGAAGACACAGAGATAAACATAGGGAAGAGAATCATGTGAGAACAGAGGTAGAGACTAGAGTGAGGCACCCATGGGCCAGACACACAGGGGTTTCTAGAGGCCAGTGGAAGGTAGAAGAGGATGGATTTTTCCTAGAGCCTTCAGAGATGGTGACACTTTGATTTTGGACTTCTAGACTCCAGAACTGTGAAAGAAGAAAAGAGCGTGTTGTTTAAAGCCAGTGGTCTATGGTAACTTGTTATATTAGCTCTAGGAAATGCACACATTCTTTCAGCTACATTCTGCTTACTGTGTTAAGCTCATAGAAATGGTTTTAAGGCAGGTTTACACATTTTTCTGTTGTTCCCTTCAAGAGGCAGAGACCAATTCCCCTCTATTTGAAGATAGATCAGACTTAAGGACTCACTTCTAGCAAAAAGCAGAAAGGAATGAGAGTACATGTCTTTGGAGGCCAGCTCGGGAGTTAGGTGGGCTGCCTGTTTTATAATAAAGTTTTTTGGGGATATGTAGACCTTGCCTATTTGTTTCTGTATTGTAGATGGCTGTTTTTATACTGCAGTAACTGAGTGGAGCAGTTGTTATCTTAGTCACTTCCTTCATTGCTGGGACCAAATACCTCACACCCACAACTTAAGGAAGAGGAGGTTTATTTTGGCGCACAGTTTGAAGAGGTTTTAGTCCATAGTTGGCTGGGACCAAAGCAGGACAGCCTGGCACAGGGCCGTGGCAGACAGAAAGCAGGGAATAGAGGAGGGAGCAGAGGGAGGAGCAGAGGCACCTCCCAGGTCACCCCACAGCGACCCACCTCCTCCAACCAGGCTCCACTTCCTACCAGCAAGGCATGTGTAAAACCCACTTTAAACCTACCTTAAAATTTATCTTAAAACCATCACTCTGGGCTTAACAGAGTAAGCAGAATGTGGGTAAAAGAATACCTTCATTTCCAAGGGATAATATAACAAATTACCACAAACCAGATGGCTTAAAACAACGGATTCTTTTCTTCTTTAACAGTTCTAGAGTCCATAAATCCAAAAGTCCCATCTCTGAGTACATGAGGCTTGTAGGGGACATCTAGATAGAAATCATAACAGTTGTCATACAAACTATATGGCATGTATGCCTAAAATATGTGCTCTCTAGCCCTCTTAGAAAAAGTTTGCCCCTGGGGATGTAGCTCAGTGGCATAAGCGCCTGCCTTGCAAGCGGTCGTGAGTTTGATCCCCAGTACCAATAAAGAAAAAAAAATTTTTGCCAGTCCCTGAACTAGGTGATGGAAAGTACAGCAGCTTTTTGCATGCTGTTGACAACACTCTTAGGAAAGTCAGCTGCCATTGTCATGAAGACACTCTGATAGCTGTATAGAAGTGCTCATGTGATAGGGAAGCAAGACTTCCTGCAGACAACCACTTTATTATAAAATAGACAGATGACTACATCCCTACTCAGCAGGTTTGACTGCAGCTTCATGAGAGACCCTGAGCCAGAGGTACCCACCTGGGCTACCCTCAGATTCTGAGCCCCAAAACTGTGTAAGAAAATAAATGTTTATTATTTTAAGCCCTTAAGCCTTGGGGACATTTGTTATGCTGTAACACACAACAAATACACTCCTCCTCCCCTTCTGCAGTTTTCAAGTGCAATCAGCAAGCTCCTGTGGGTGTTTTTTAATCTATGCCATAGGCTTTTGCTGTTTTAGAAACATACTGGAAAGCAAGATCTATGTAAAGAAACTCAAAAGTGACATTTCCAAGGCTTACAGGAAACAAGGGCTATTGGGAGGCAAGATCCTAAAATATGTTTTCGTAATTTTCCTATTTAAAGTGACACTGTATGTTCATTGCTGCTGACTTAAGGTTGGTAGCCCAGGCTTGTTTGCATCACAAGGCAGGATGTTTGCTGTTGCGTTACTCACTATGTTTTATAAAGAAAGGAACAGTACAGTGTGCGATTGTGAACTTTATTAGGTGAGCTGCAAGGTATTTCGATGCTTTCTATGAATGTAAACCAAGTTGCCTCTACTCGGGATGGCGTCAGGCTCGGTTATGTAACTATTATCACAAGTTCAGTGGCTTAAAACAACAGGCATGTGTTACCTCAGTCTTTGGGCTGTGTCCTCTGCTTAGGCCTCCCAGAGCTTCGATCCAGGTACTGGCCAGGACTGAGTTTTCCCTGGAGGCTCAACTGGGGACCTCATCATTGGTTGCAGCATTCAATTTGTGGGGTTGTGGGTTGTGGTTTTAAGACTGAGCTTCAGGTTTGTTCTTTTGTTTTGTTTCCTCTCTTTACCAACCTGTTGGCTAGAATCTGCCCTCAGCTCATAAAGTTCACGCTGGCTCCCCACAACACTGCCACGTGCTTCCCCATAGCTAGCGTGGAGAGAGATGGTAGGTGGCGGCCATAGTTTACATAACATACTCATGTAATTAGGTGTGTAATCAGGTACAGCCCGTGTAGTACATGCTGCACAGCAGCATATAGTCATCAGTAGAGCCACTGCAGTCTACTGATTAGGAGAGATCTTACAAGCATACGGACGGGGAAGCAAAGATCCTGGGACCACCTTACGTGTATGTCTGCCACATGAATTTGGAGACCACGCAAATCCCACCTTCAAGGTGAAATTACTGCCTTATTAAATAAAGGTGGCTTCTGTACTTAAAAAGGCAGTTTAGTGCATCATTTCCACTTTTTTTTTCTCCTCTCCTCTCTGCTGCAAATGAATGACTCCCAGCAGGGTATTTTTTAATGAATAGAAATGGGATAATAAAAAGTAGAAAGGTAAAAGATATACCTAGTCCCAAAATGCAGCTTTAACCTGTAATGTACTGTAGCTAGAAATAGCTAAACGGGCCATGCATAGCAGAAGCCTCAGGTACTGTTGCTGTTAGCACACAGGTAGCCCATTTCCATGAGATCACAGATAGAGCAAAAAAGTTCCATTATTTGTTTCAGTAGATACAATAGATCCCAAAGTTAGCATCATGTATGCATCAGTCACTCACTTGGTAACTGCTGCCGCCTGCTTCCCATGCAAGGGTCCTTGGCTTGGTGTTACTCAGTTTTAAATGTTTTTGGTGGATGTTGATAAGTCCGTGGGAAGAGTGCCCCCTCTCCTGCTGTCACTGCAATGGGCCTGGGAAGCAGAGAGAGGCACACGTGCCTAATATCTGCCAGCCCAGGTGTGTAGCGTTTCTCAAGATATTTAGCAGATTCGAGAGTAAGTAGGTAAGTTCAAAGGCAATTATGAAAAGTAAACACACAGGCCTCCTTGCAGGCAAAGAAGGAGCTAAGAAGAGACTGTGCCATAGTAAGTGCTCAGCATATTGTCCAATCCCTCTGCCAACCCAATCTCTTCTCGCTTTTTTCTTAAACATCTCTTATACTGCTCTACTATGTGCCCTCCGTGGCAGTAGGCACCATAGTAACCAAGCCCAGCACATTCCTGGCTCCTCTCCCTTCATACCCCACCCAGTTTGGAAAATGCTCGGCCATTCAATAATCACTTCCTCCAGTCTTTATTTCCTCCACCCTGCATCAACCTTTGGCCTTTCTCCCTCGCCTGTGCCCAGCAGAGAGCATCTCCCCAGTCCCGGTTTCTGCTTCCCTGTTGATTGCTTTTCCTCCTCTGTTGGACCCTCGCTGCTTGTTGATGTCTGGCCTTCCACTCACATCTGTGGCATTTCTCACAGTGGCCGCCCGAATCTTTTCTGCTGCCCGGATCTGGACCTTATCATCTCTCCCTTTTGCCAGGTAACACTGTATCCTCTAATGTTACGGGATTTCTCAACTTCCTTTCTCCTCCTCTCATAATCTTTTTGTGCCACACTTTTTTTTTTTTCAAAACAAACAAAACCACCCACACACCTTCTGATCAAAGCATTTTAATCCCAAACTCTCCTATGTCCTTAAAGCCTATCCTAGCCATGACCATCTTCACACTAGTGAAAAGACACACTTTTAGTGTAACAGTGCATTACAGAATCATTTCCAGGCTCTCTTCCTTAAAATTAAAGGGAGACAGACTATAGCAGGTTTGTTTTTTATACCTCACGTGCTTCTGTGCAGTGGTGTGGTGAGAACACTTAAAGCCCACTGTCCTAGCAGTTTTCAGGTATGCCATATGATGCGTGTTACACACTGCGTATTGTCACCGTGTTGTACCATAGCGGCTCTGAATGTATTTCTCCTTACTGAAATTTTGTCCTTTGACAAACATCTCCCAATTTGTCCCTGTATCAAGTGTTTTTAAAGTTAAAATATCAATGAGCATTTATCACTTTGGCAACATTGAAACTTCCCCAAAGTAGTACTTCATAAATAATTTAGAAATTTAGATTAAAAGAGAAAATCAAATTATAGAATCCCTATATCCAGAGATAACCATGGTCAAATACTCTGTATATTCTTCTAGTCATATATGCGTGTGAGATCATATGGTACCTATTATTGTGTTACCTTCTTTTTTTCACTTTGTCATGAATATTGTTTCCTGGTTTTATATATTTTAATATATAGTTCATAAAAGTTTTAAACATTCTGTTGTACAGTTTTACCATAATTTATTTAAAAAATCCGCCATTGTTAGGAGCATTATATTATTGTTTTCCTAGTTTTTTTGTTTGTTTGTTTAAACAATTATATGATGAAATTTTCATAGCTACTTTTTTAAAATTCCTGAATTTTTTTTTTTTTTTTTTGGTCTTTTTGAGGGTCGTACTACACAGTTCAGTCTGGCCTCCGGCTCATTTTGTAGCCCATGCTAGTCTCAGCCTCCCGAATGCTGGGATTACAGGAGTGTACCACCACGCCTGGCTAAATTTCTGGTTCTTTAAATTCCTTAAAGTTGAGTTTGGGGCTAAAAGATAATAGTTTTGAAAAACATTTTTAATTTTAATTTTTTCTTTTTAAAACATAGTGACATTTTAGGTCTACAGATACCTGTTGCCAAATTGTATCTCAAAAAGGTGTAACATTTTTTAACCCTCAGCTGAGTTCAAGTACCTATTTTGCTACACACTTCCAAACACAGTGTATTACTTTACCATGCAATAAAACAAAAGATCTTATCCACTTTGCAAAGAGAAGCTAGTATCTTATTTTAACTTTCATTTCTTTGATACGTTGAAAATTTTTCCCATTAACCACTGCATCTTGTTGTGCAAATTAACTGTTTGTGAACATTTTCCTTCTCATCCCTCTCCCTTATTAGTATGTTTGTCTATCTTGATAGTTCTTGAACTATCAAGTGTATTTTGTACTTCACTCTTCTGACGGTTTTGAATTAAGTTTTTCTCAATGCAAAAGAAGGTAGACTTGTTTTTGCCTATAAAAGAGACTACAGTTTATCCATGTGTGTGCATATATTGTAGCTTGACAAAGCCATTTATTTAATGCTGTTCTGTGTAGATTATTTACTCTATTTCTTTACACATTGCCCTTTTGATCATCATTCAGGATTCTGGAATAAGTAGTAGTTTAAAAGTAAAGCGTGACATTCATCTTGGTCTTATAAATTATTTTCAATAATATTAGTGTACTGCGTTTTTCTCTTTCAAGTTTTTCAAGCGTAATTTTTGTGTCTGCAGTAGGTGGCGGCAGCAGCAGCAGCGGCAGCATTCTTTCCTTTATTCAGTGTCAAAGAACTTAACCTAAAAGCAGGAGCTGGTGACGGAGGACTCCAGAATGCAACTTCCACCTGAAATTGTGTTGAGCTCCAACAAATACTCTCAGGGAAAATGCACTTTATTTTTCAAATGTTCCAGTGTTTAGTAATTATTAATAGTCTATTTTTACTGGTTTTATGTTTCTGGGATCTTGCTTTTTCCTCCTGTTGCTTTTTATATTTATTTATAATGAAAAACACTTCAAGACACCGGCCTCTTTTGAAGAGGAGTGGCCTTTAAAGATGACCATTTAATACAGAGGCTGGAGTAAACTAAAAATATGTGCTAGGAAAATGTGACCTTTTTAGGCTGCTGCTTCCATTACCAATGGTCTTCCGTCGGGCTTCACTTTGCTAATTTTAAATTCAGGTCCAAAAGAGTAATGGTAATAGTCCCCCTGCAGTTAGACAGCCACAGCCTGCAGTGCTTTCAGGACAGGAGCACCAAGTCCTACCTGGGCAGACCTGGGGATGGGGCTGCTTCCTGTCCCAGCTCCACTGCCCGGGGTCATTAAGTTCTGCGGGCCAGGAGGAGTGACTGAGACAGGTCCCGGGGTTGTGGGTTTTGAGGGGAAAGAAGAACCCTTGTTATTCCAGCCATTTGAAAGGTACTGGTGAGTTTGGTGGCAGCGAGGGCAGGTTGTTCTAAACCAGGACCAACCAGAGGGCATAGGAAAAATACGTAAGCAATGGTTTCCTTTTCTGCCTTCTATTAAGATAGCCTCAGAGTGAAAAAGAGCAGGCTGGGATTCAGCAAAGTGAAGATAGTCTGGAGCGGTGTCTCCTACTCCAGAGAGTGTGTTGAGGTGTTCTTTCACCCTTAATTCATGTGAAGATGTATTAAGATTACAGGCAGGTATGGTAGCACCTGCCTGTAACCCATAGCACTCTGGGAGGCCGAGGCAGGAGGATCACAAATTCGAGCCAAGCCTAGGTTATGTGTAACTTAGCGAGACCCTGTCTGAAAGGTGAAAATAAAAAAGGATTGGGGATGTAACTCAGTGCAAAGGTCCTGGGTTCAACCCCCAGTACCACAAAGGTAAGAGACAGAAAGGAAAGCTCCCAGGTCTCAACTGTATGCTTCTTCTTGGCAGAGACTGTGTATTTCGCCAGCACAGGCGACTACCCTGCCGGCCAGTGAATCAGTGAAGCGGATTTCTGCCCAGTGTCACATTCTGTCCTTTAAGATCTCCCTAAAACTGCCCCTTCCTTCAGCCACTCTGTAGCAGGCTGTCCCGTATACAGTGAAGTTGCAACAGCTCTTTCTCCTCAGCAAGGGCATGACCAAGGAGGTTTCTGGCGAGGGTGACCATTATTGGTAATCAGCGCGGGAAAGATCCCTCAGCTGGAGGCTTCCAGGTGATTCTTAAAAGACCCAAAGATCAAATATTTTCACACCTCCTGGGAAATCGTTTTGAATGAAAATTGAAACTGTATCCCCAGGCCTTAGCTTTCTAATTAGGTTTCAACAGAGCACTTATGAATTGATTGGAGTATTCTTACGTCATATTTTCTGTATTTCTAACGGACTTCGGTAATCAGGACACTGCTTCTCTCATGACTGTTTTCTTTTGTACCTTGTTGGGTCTCTAACCCTAATTGCTTGGATCCATGCTTCTTACTCGCTCATCTGTATTACAGTAGTACCATATAGCGATGCTAGTATTTTCTCATGTGTTAGATTTCAGATAACTTTTCAGACAAAACACATGATTTAAAGACTGGTTTACAATGGTATTCTGTGTCCCACTTGGTGGGTCCTAACTGATTGTGGTAAGGAAAGACAGGGGCAGCATTAGTGGTCATCATTATCGCACAGATAGAAGATGCAATACAAAGAACACCAGGAGACCCAGGATTGATTCCTTGTTCTGCTACAAATTCCAGGACTGTGGAGAAAGCCCTGAGCTTCATTTTCCTCTTCTGTAAAGTAATAATAATAATAATAATAGTCATGACAGAATAGAATGAGTTTAAAGTTTCTCTCAACTCCTTGATTCTCCTCGGAATCTCTTTGAGCAGTCATTGCTTATTTATCTCCATAGCAACAGACCGGCTAACAGCAGGATATATTCGTTGGAATTCAAACTAAGCAGCAGCAACAAAATCTCAAAAACAAACAAACAAACAAACTGATCGTACAAAAAAGGGAGAGTGTTATTTCACTCACCATTGACTATCCTCAAGCTGGCAAGTACTGTTCCGGGACAGACAGCCTTGATGCAGGCACTAATCAAAGCCAAGAGTATTCTGTTTCATTGCTGAGCCACCGCCTGTGGTATGGACATCGTCTCCAGGCAGAAGCTGACTCAGCGTGGGAGTGGGGTGGGCGTGGGGCCCAGGACAAGTGACTTTTCCTCTAAGAAGACCTGGAAGTTACAGACAGCACTCTCACACCCCATTGGCTAGACCTTATCAATGAGGTTACAGCTGCCTCTACCAGGAGGATAGAGAAGTCTTTAGCAGAATAGCTGTGCACCCACCTTAACCTTTAAACGTGGGTGTGGGGGTCAGGGTTTCTCTAAAAAGAGAGAAGACTGGATAGTGGGGGACAGCGTCTACCATTATGCTTTTCGTTATGACCTTAAACCACTGTAACACTTTCAAATGTTCTGTTTATTTTGTGTCTCATCCACTGAACAGGCTGGATCAGAATCTGTGATTTAACCTGTGTGTGTATGCCCAGCAACACATCAAGGTATCTCGAACATAGATGTCATGCAATAAAAATCTGTGTTTGATTTCTATTTTGGTTTTCACAGTATCTAAGAAAGCACTGTGCCTGGTTCTCTTGCTGCTCGACTTACTCCTTAGAGAGTGTTACAGGCAAAGCTTTCGTTCTTACTCTAGTTGAGGAGACAGGATCAGAACCTCGGCAGTAGCAAACTTTAAAAATGTATGGATTAATTTGGGGCAGGTGAGTATAATGAGCAATTCCTGTCTTTTACTACTAAGGTAGTAATAAAGACTGGCCTGCCCTATTTTAGACAGTGTAATTATATGTAATGGATACCAAGAGTTTTCCAGTAAGGCTTCATTATTTAGTTTTAAGTGTATTGCCTGGATATGATATTTAAATGATATTAATGAATAAATGCTAAAATGGATTTTTTTTTCCTTGAAAGGTTTTTAGGTTCTGTCTTTTTTACTCCTTTAATGGTTTTGTTTTTCTTTGTCTTGTTTGTGGTACTTGGGATTGAACTCATGGCCTTCATGCTGAGTTATATTCCCCAGCCCTTTAAATTGCCCAGGCTGGGCTCAAACTTGTGACTCAGCCTACTTCAGCCTGCCTCAGCCTCCAAGAGTACTAGGATTACAGGCATGTGCCACCATGTCTGACTCCTTAATGAATCTTAAGAAGTAGATTACAAAAGTATGCCTGTGAATCTACACACAGTGAGACGATTAATGAATGGTCATACAAGGTTCATTTTCAAACCCAGTGCCACTGTTTACCGTGGCAGAGTTCACATTTTACCCTCTCCAATTTCCAGCCCTCTAGCTGCTGTGCTTGTGCACTGTCATCTTACATTGGCATAAACGGTACTAGATGTGCCTCAGCAGTTTCATGGCTGATAGGTGTCACCTCCCCAGAGTTGTGCCCACTGTCTCCTGTCAGGTTTCCCCAAAGCCTTCCTCTGCTTGGTGCCCTTCCAGCCGACCTCTTTACCGACCTCGTAACCAACTGTAAAGCTCTAGCTCCCGTGATCGTCCATCTGACAGAACAGAGACTTAATCCAAATCCTAGGTAAGAGGGTGGCAGTGCAAATCGGGAGTGGTAGAACAAACTCCAGCAGGGTGTGTTTGTGTAAGGACAAGTCTTTATTCCCTCTACAAACAAGCCGCCTTGCCAAAGACAAGCAAATTGCAGGGACAGCCTAGGTATATTCTGGGCTGGGGGGAGTGGCTCAGGCCTTTGCTCAGCTTCTCCCCAAGGTCCCAGAGCCCTGGCTGAGCTCTGTGGTGAGGAATCTGTCACTGATGTATTTTTCTCCAAGGGGTTTACATTTTCCCCTAAGGGGTGCACATTTTCCCCTAAGGGGTGCAGACACATCTGTCTGCTTGGGGCAGGTTCTTAGCTCCCTGTGTCAACAGAGGACAGAAGAGAATACCATTGTGTTCCTGAGCCCTGGGGACCCAAGTGCAGAGGGGCCTTTGGAGACAGCAGGCTGACAGCGCTCCAGGGTGTGTACTGAGTGTTCTGCTGTGGCTAGGATGGTGCAGGGCAAGGAGAATTTCCTGCCCCAAGTTTCTGTTAGTTTCTTTCTAATATTTTCTGACCTCAAGTGAAACACTTCTGTCTGCCCCACTAACTTAGGGTTTTCACCATTTTGTTCTTGTTTTACCGGAGCACCTTGCTACCAGAAGCTATAGTGATACTTTTATTTTTTTTTTTTTTGGTACTGGAGATCAAACTCACAACCTCACGCTGGTGCTGCTGAGCTGTATGCCCAGCCCTGTATTTTTACTTTATAAAACTCGTCTGCTATGGACACAGCTCAGCGGCAGAAGGCTTGCTGGGCACATGCAAGGCCTGGGTTCCTTCCCAGCGCCGTAAAATGAGCAGATAGCCAGCCAGAAAGGCTGTATATTTAAATTCTAACAAAGAATATCTAGGAGAAGACTTGTTACTGATTATTATTTCTGAAACTTAGGAAACTGAAACTCTAAAACAGAACAATGTAAAGAAGCTATGTTTAGCGCAAAAGGCATAGTGTATTATATGCAACTTGTAGAACAAGAAATAGGTGTGCGCTAAATGTGTATATCATAGAACAGTGATTTTTTTTTTTACATTTTGAACCATGACCCATATTAAGAAATACAACTTTCAAAGTGTCATACAGGTGACAAATGTGTTTCCTAAAATACTGTAGTTAATCTTATCACTTCAGGCATACTATTTTCCATTCTGTTCTATTTCATCTCATTTTAAAGATGCTAATAATGACCCACTGAAGTAATTTCATGGTTCACTAATGGGTTATAGCTGCAGATGGAAAATCATTTTGTTAAAACACCCTTTCTATAGCATATGAATCAAGAATGCATTTTGGCCATCATTTTGAATCAAATATGGGTTTACCTTAAAGTGGAAAAAATATTGCACACAAGTCTAAATATTTAAGCATATGAACAAAACACATTTGTATTACTTAATAGAGCTATTTGTATTGTTCACTTTTCTCTTTTAAAATATCAAAAAGTATTAATCGTTTTGAAATACATAAAAATGTTTTTAACAGAGTGTATTTTCCTGATGGTCTTCTTAAAGTAAAATCGACATATAATAAACCACATATTGAAGGTGTATAATTTGGTGTATTTTGACATAACTGTACATCCATGAGCCCACCACCACAACCAAGATAATGAACAGCACTCTCCAGTGACTTCCTCAGGCCCCTTGGTAGTCTCTCTCTGCACCCCACCCCCTGCTTTCTGTCACAGTACTCAGTCTGCACTTGCTAGAATTTCTGTAGACGCAGCCACAGTAGCTACACTGAGGCACCATCCACACTGCAGTGTGGGTCAGCGGCACACCCCTCCTTATCACTAAATGGTACCCCTGTTGCGTGGATGCGAGGGATGATCAAAACATATAGAGGATGATTAAATTTTTTAAAAAATCCTTACATTAGTCAAAATACTCCCTCTTGCTTCAAACACATTTATCCCAGAGTTCTTACCACTTTCTGAAACAGTGCTGGAGGTATACTCTCTTGAGTGCTTTTATGAATGTGATAAAAAAAAAAATATAGTGATTGTTGCTGACTGTTGTCAGCACACTCGTAAAAACATGACGGTGTGTCCTCAACTGCTGCATTCACCAGATCTCTCACCATGTGACTTTGGACTCTTTTCTAGGTTAAAATGGCCTTGAAAGATAAATGTTTTAAATCAATTCAGGACACTGAGGCAGTCCACACAGCGCAGCTAACATAGTTTATTCCTTCACTTGTTGATGGACAGTTAGGTTGTTTTCATTTGTGGACCACTACAAATAAAGCAGCTAGTGTTTGTGTGCATGCTATTCAGCCTTTCTGTGGTGGAGACAAAATGCTTGACATGTACAACTTAACTTTTTTTTTTATTTAAAGAGAAAAAAAATAGGAAAAAGGTAGAAATATTACAGAATTTCAAGAAAAGAAGATAAACAGTAAGAAATCACTAGTTGATAAATTACATATTGTTCTTTTAGAAATAGTTATTCAATTTACAGCATTAAGGCACACCAAGTGGACACTAACACAGTGAGAGTGCAAACAGATCTGTTCAACAATCCAACAAGAACCTAGAAATATGGTCATCAATCCCACACACCTAAACTTACATGCAGCTATATCTTTTATAGCGCTTCCTATTTCCTCTTTTTTTACAATAGCAATTATACATTTTAAAAATTTTATTTAAAGAGAAAAGAAAAACAAACAAAACAGAAAAAAGGGTAGCAACAATACAGAATTCTAAAAGAAAGAAAGAAAAAGGAGAATGAGAAAAAGCCCCAATAAGAAATCAGTAATTTATAAATTACATACTGTCATCCTGGATGTAGTTGTTCAAGTTACAAAGTTAAAGGGTACATAGTAAACATTCAAACAGTCAGACTACAAACAGTTCTGCTCAAAGATCCAACAAAGATTCAGCAGACATGTACAACTTAAAGGAGACAAGTTTTATTTTGACTCACAGGTTTCAATCTGTAGCCAGCTGGCCCAAAGGGGCAGTGGCATGGTGGCAGGACGGCAGAGGAGAGCTGCTCGCCCTTGGGGAAGCCAGGAAGCAGAGATGGGGGGATGATGTGGACCTTTAAAGGCATGCGCCTAGCAATGCGTTACTCCAGCCACCCTCCCCTCCTCAGAGCACGGTTAGCTGTGAACTGACTCATCAATGGGTTATCCCACCGATGAAATTAGTGCTATCATAACCATGCAAATGTCTTCACTTAGGTGAATACCTTAGAGTAAAACAGCCGTGTCATGTGGCAAGTGCGCGTGTAACACACTAAGAAATACAGGCTGTGTTTCAGCTGCTCTCATACATGAGAAGATAAGACAACAAGCCTCTTGAAAAGATCCACGGGAGTATGGAACAGTGGCATTTAATCCTAGTGGACATAATCCTGGCTACTTGGGAGGCCATGCAGGAGGATCTCAAGTCAAGGTCAGCCCGGGAAATTTATCCAGACTGCTTCTCAAAATAGAAACAGGACTGGGGATGTAGCTCAGCGGTAGAGTTCATGGTAGGCCCTGGGTTCAATCCCCAGTATCAGAAAAAACAAACACAAAAGTCCTACTGGAATAGTCATTTTCTCTTGGGTCACACCTCCAGCATTCAGCTTGCTCTTTCACTGCGCATCTAGAGCACCTCGGGCCTAGGAGACAATGATCTTTACCCTGTAACTCTGACGAGATTATGTATGAGATTATGATGTCTTTAAAATCCAAGGCCAGATTTAGACCTTTGTGGTCCCAAACACTGAGAAATATCTCTTGCCTGGATATTAAGTCAAAATTTTTAAACAGTGCTAAGTGCATAATATAAATAATAAAGCTCAATCAATTCTCATTTTCTCTGAAATAACAACTTGGATTCACTTCATGAAACATGTTCCAGCAAATTAGTTTTTCATTTGCCTGTTGCTGTTCTTACACTATCACAGATGGGGCTGCCAGGCGGCCCCTGGTGCTTCCTCCGGGTCTGTGGATCATACTCTTAAAATAGGTGTCTTCAGTGATTACTGTTTCATGTTTTTAGTCGGGGTCTCACTGTGTTGCTCAGGTTGGCCTCAAACTTGCAATCATCGTGCCTCAGTGCCCTCGGTGGCTAGAATTACCGGTGTGCACCACCAACAGCAGAACTCTTTAAATGGATGATTATGTGTATTTCATCGGATCTAATTGTGTCTGGGTGCCTCTAGTGTGAGTCCCATTTAAACGCTCTCTTCTTCTTACATAGGCTGGCATAATAAGGGAATAGGTTCTGGTTTGTTGTTATTGTTGTTTTGAGACAAGGTCTCTCTGTGTAGCTGAAGCTGGCCTTAACTCACAGTGATCCTCTTGCCTCAGCCTCCTGCAGGCTAGGATTACAGGTGTGCACCACCACACCCAGCTAGAGAATAGGTTCTGGAGTCTGTTCCTTTTTTTTTAGACGAGCTTTATGACTGAGCTTTCCTTTGTCTCACATTCCTAAAATGAGATAAAAGATCTACCTTAAATCATTGTATGAATTCAATGAAACATTTATATGGAGCTTTCAGCACTATGCTTAACATACAGCACAAGTGGATAATTTATATCTTTAGTGCTTGTCATTGATGGAAGAGTGTAATAGCACAGATAATTCAAATTAGTAAATGATAAAATAATTTTTCACTTGGGACAAAAGGTTTTTTGGCAGATTCTTCATCATTCTATTTATATCTTGCTTAGGTTTAAATTCCTTCAGCGTACGTAGACTAATCATAAAAAGAGGAAGATCTAAAAATAGATATTTACACAAGGAAAATGGGAATTGACTTTAAAGTAAAATCAGGAAAAGTAAAGATCACAGAAAAAAACAGGTCTTTATAATCTTTGAATAGACATAGAATAAATGGTTTAAGAGAAACAAAGTTACGATCTGTCAACCTCAGAAGCAAACTAGCCAATGAGAAAATGCATGCAGTTTAGAGAAATAAAAGCTAAGCGTTGTGTCTTGATGAGGTTACTGAGTAAGGTGCTGACATTGGGCACCATGTTGACTACGCTCACCTATGATTACCTTGATTTTGCAATGAGATGTGGAGCAGCTAAATAATTTCACCCAGGCCCTGTGTTAATTTAGATGAACATTAAAAAATGTTTTTGTAAATAAAGGTCATTGACTTCCAAATGTCAGTAGGAATATCCTGGCACAACAGCATGTGCCTGTAGTCCTAAGTACTTGGGAGGCTGAGACAGGAGGCTCTCTTGAGCCCAATCATTGGAGACCAGCCTGGATAACATAGTGAGACTCTATTTAAAAAAAAAAAATCTAAGTTAGAAGTGTTGGGTTTTAAGAATGTTGAACATTCGATGATGACAAAGACAATGATAAAGTATAAACACTAAGTGAGAATTAGAAGACAGAATTTGAAAGTTATTCTACAAAAGTACTGAAATTGTTAGCGTCAGGACAGGAACTCGAGTGGTGCATGGAACCTGAGTTTAATGTGGCTTTGTTGAGTGTGACAGAAGACAGTTAATGACATTATGTTAATAGGGATCCTTGCCTGCAGGCGACAGAAACCTATATCCACTGGCTTAAGTTTAATACAGGAAAGGCGAGAGGATCAGCAGCCTCTGAAACCAAGAGCCCCACTGGGTCACTGTCTTGAGACCAGCTGATGTTCAGCCTTTTGTCCTCTTCCTCTGCCCTATATGTGGACAAAGGTGACCTCTGTCTGTTACCTTGTCCTTACAGCCAGTGTCCTGGTAAACACACACTCATTCGCGTCCAGCAGCCATAGCAGGCGTCTTTGGGGGGTCCAGCAATGCTCCCTGGCTGACTTGGGCCAGGAGTCTGTCCTTCACTGAACCTCTGAGGCCGAGGAGATGAGTTGGGCAGCTGTACGCCACAGGCTCCCTTTTTGAGCCAAAGCTTCTGGGGGACGCACTCCATCTGAACTGCACAGCCTTAGAGTAGGGGCGGAGGTGGTTCCTTCAAATGGAGAAGATGGCAAAAGAAACTCAAAAACTAGATGTCCACCACTCTTCTCGCCTCTGTTATGTTGCCTGCATTGTGAAGCAAAGTGGAGATGACAACTTGTAGTTAGCTAAAGGGGAGAAATTAAAATAGCATCAGAATAGAAGTTAGATGGTTAAGGGTTTTGTTTTTTTTTTTCATGAGCTTCCAGAAAATAGTTTCTTTCTCTCTCTGCTTCTCCTCCTCTCCCTCTCTCCCCTGTGCATAAAAGCCACTACCTCATGTATGCTAAGCACATGGTGTGCCACTGAGCGACATTGCAGTGTCAAAAGTAGTATGAATTGTACACAAATGAGTAATGTATAAAGATTTCTTTTGTGAGCCCAGCAGCCTGTAATCCCAGTTCTTGGGAGGCTGAAGCAGGAGGATTGCTGTGAATTAGAGGGCAGCCTAGGCTACATAGTGAGTGATGTGAATTTGAGGCCAACCTAGGATGCATAGTGAATTGAGGGCAGCCTGAATTACACACAACAAGACCCTCTTTCTCTCAAAAAAAAAATTCCCTTTGCTCTTTCAATATGTAAATGTCTTTATAAACTCCTATTATTAGTCCTACAAAAGTTTGGTGTATGGCTCTTACCAAAGTTGGTGTGTTATGAAATAATTTATTTTGAGGATGTTGATTATCTTATCAGTTGAGAAATCTATTTGCTTTAGAGTATTTACATTATAGATCAGTGTTAGTTACTTTTCTCTCGCTGAGACAAAATACCCAACATGCAAAATTAAGAAAGGAAAAATTTATTTAGCTCACAGTTTGTAGAGGTTTCAGTCCATAATCAGCTGGCTCCAAAGTATGTGGTGTGGTGCAGGGAAAGCACTTCAAAGTGGCAGAAGACAGCAAAAGCAACAAGAGCAAAATGGGGAGGACAAGCCTTTTTTTCCTCCCTTATATTATAAGCACAGTGCCCTGCTCTTACACAGGCTGAAGATGTTTATAAGTGAGGACCCCCTGGCCCCCTGCTGAGTTAAACGTCTAAACTTAAGTTGACACTATGAATCAACCATTACAATCAACCCCTTGTCAACTTGGCAACCAGACACATTTATTTAAGCAGGTTTCCAGATACAAAGACATGCATATTTTTATCATTTCACAACTTGAACATTATAAAACACAAATTTAAGAACCATTTTAAAGTCTATCGACATTATATTATGTTAGAACCATAACATTTCACCCTTAGCACCCCCCAAAGACCCATGCAGGTCCCTTTATGCAAAAGGCAGTAGTTAGTACATCTAACTAGGAGTTGCCACAGTTCTAACAATTTCAACATTGCTGAAAAGCCCAAGTCCCAAGTCTCCTCCAAGATATAAGGCAAACTCTTAGCGTGAGCCCAGCTGTAAGCCCCTGTATAAAAGAAAAATTAAACAGTTTCAACATTCAATGGCACAAGATAAACATTTTCATTCCAAAAGTTACAAACAAAGGAATACAAAGGATTGGGACCAAAGCAAGTTCAAAATCCAGCAGGGCAAACATTAAGTCCTGCTGTTCCATGTGCACCATTTGAGACAATCTATGGCAAATTGTGAGCTCCAAAGGGCTTCAGTGGCTCCATCCCTACAGCACTTCTGGTGATTACAGTTCTCTCTTAGGTTGCTTTGCTTCCTCCTTTTAGCTTTCATTAGACAATCCATGTTCCTGGGTTTTCTAAACTTCTGGAGTCTCCACTGCATCTTGGCTTCACACAGCTTCACACACTGCCTTCTCAGGGGCACACTGCCTGGCTTCCCAGGCCTTCTGAAATCAAGGTGGAAGCCTTTTTAACTCCATAACTCTTGCATTCTCAATGCACCGAAGACCAGCACCACATGGATGTTGCCGTGGGTCTGCTGCCAGCTGGAGCAATAGCCAGGCTTTCCTCTCTCTTGGCTTGTAGGGGTCAAGTGCCTGGATCACTGGGCACTCTGAATCCAGTTCTGAGGCACAGATTATCTATGCTGCTGGCATCTGGAACATGGTGCAGCCACCACCATTATGGAACATAATGGTGGATTTCTCCTCAGAGCAAAGTTTCACTTTTTCAGTTTTAAGGCTGCAGAGGGTAGAGATATGCTGCTTTTCGTGATGCCCTCAGGTCATCTTTTATATTCTCCTGTTACTTCTCAGCAATCAAGATCTCGTACGCTCTATCTTTGCAGACCACAGCTTTACTGGAGCATCCCTTCAGGAAACTTTCAACATTTTAAATCATCCTGCTGGGCTCTTTGCTCTTGATTCTCAACATGTATCTGGCTAAAAGCAACCAACAATAGCCATGCTACAGCCTCAACATTTGGCTGCCTTGAAATTTCTTCTGCCAGATCAATTAGTCCACCACCCTTAATCTTAGTCTCAGGCAAAGTCAAGCAAAATGTAGACAAACTTTCTGCCAAGCTATAACATACATTATCTGGAGTCCAGTACCCAAGGCAGGCCTCTCCAGCAGAAACCACCTGAACCTGCAGGATTTACCGGCAGGATTCCTGTCAGCCTTCTGGTCTTCCAAGCTCTGTCCAGAATCTCCCATGCAGAACAGCTTGAGGAGTTCCAGTGCTGCTCTTTCACACAAGATCTCTGAACCTTCCCAAACTCTTCCCACAAGCCACTGCCAAAGGCTCTTGAACCACATGGTCAAGTACACTCACAGCAATGACCCCACTTCTCTGGCACCAAATTCTATCTTCATTACTTTTCTCTTGTTGCTAAGACAAAATACCCAATATCTAAACTTAAGAAAGGAAAGGTTTATTTAGCTCACAGTTTGTGGAAGTTTCAGTCCATAATCAGTTGTCTCCAAGGCAGGGTGGCATGGTACAGGGGCAGCACTTCAGAGCCGTAAAAAACATCAAAAGCAACAAGAGCAAAAGGGGGAAAACAAGCCTCTTTTCCTCCCTTGTACCGTAAGCAGGCTATGCCCCACGGGTGCAGGAGAGTGAAGCACTCACACTATCTCTGTGCTCTCCTCTTGCACAGGCTGAGGATGTTTACAAGTGAGAACCCAGGCGCCCTGCTGAGTTAAACTTCTAAACTTCTCAAATTAACATAATTTATCAACTATTACAATCAGAAAATTCTTACATCCAGATAACTCATAACATATTCGTCTAACTTTGCCCTAATTATGTGTAGTTTTAGAGTGTGTGTGTGTGTGTGTGTTACTAGGGATTGAACCCAGGGTTTTGTGCATGATAGGCAAGCACTCTTCACTGACCTATACTTCATTACTTCCTACCTCTTTTTTTAAAGGTTTTGAGACAGGTTCTCAATTGATCAAGCTGGTCTTGAACTTACAATCTTGCTACTAAGCCTTCCAAATAGCTGGAATTACAGGCATGGGCTACTGCAACTGATTAAGGTTTTCTTCTGCCATAATGATAATTGTAGAATTTTCCAGCATGAGACTTTTATCTTTTAAAAAGTTTATAGATATGTAATATAAATCTTTATGTATACTATACCTTTTTAAAGATTTGAGATGTTTATCATAAAGAAAACACACATATATTTATATATAAATGAAGTTAATAAAAGAGAAATGAAACTCAATACAAGGAAGAGAAAATAAAAATGTTAATAACATGACAAAAGCATATACCAAGAACATAAGGTTGGCTCCAAGCTTCCAGCAGCAGGGCCAAAAAAAAAAAAAAATGAATTCAGTGAATTACACTATTGTCACCTACAAAGTGGACATCTAATAATTCTTCAAAAATAGAAAACTTCCCTCTGGTACAAAATTGTAGTACAAATTCTTCGTGTGAATATGAGACATCATGCAAGATAATGAACACCACATAAGCAATATGGCTCTACCTTATGAAAAATCAAACAGTTAAGTGGTTTTGCCAAGGGTTACTAGTCTACTGATATTTAGATAGCATGTAACTTTCTGACTCTCTCCCTTAAGACAAGGATAGATCTTGACGATACTTAGAAAATGTTTTTTCTTAGATGTTTCTTAAAAATCACACTCAGATAAGCATTGAATCAGAGTTGGACTGGAAAGGATGAATAGTCAGCTGAGATCTTTGAATAATGGAATTCACCTGCTTGACTAAGGAAGGATTCATATGCTTTGGAACAGAAACAGGGCAGTTGGGGTTAACATTCTGATATGGGTGTGGGAAATTCTGACCAGTGTCCTCAGCTAGAAAACACTGTTTTCCATGTTAGTTGATATCGTTGTATGCAATCTGTGTCTTAAGGCAGAAAACCTTATGTAGCTGCTAGAACAGATGAACTTAATTCCTAATCAGCTAGTTTAACCATCTCAGAGTTCTCCCATTCTCTGTGTAACAGAAATCTCCTGAAAGAAATTAATTAGAATCAGATTTTCTTTGCAAGAAGTGCTACCGATAGATATTTGTTAAATTTCCTGAAAAGATCTGTTCAAGTTTTACGAAAAGCAAAATAAAAATATTATAATACTTCCAATCCTTGTGATACTTGAACCTGCAGAGCAATTGAAATTTTCCTTATTGAGAAAGTAGATGGACCCATGGTCTTTGCATAACAACAACAAATAAAAACAGCTACTGGTATTATTGATTAACTATTTTCTATCTTCCAGTGCTGCACCAAACTACTTGTATTATTTTATTTAACAGTCATATAATAGTTTAGCCTATTATTGTCCCTAATTTTCTAAAGAGAAAACTGACACTCAGGTGTACCTGGACTTACATAGCTAGTCAGTGGCAGAGACAGCCCAGGTCTCCTACCAGCCTTAACTTCTACATGCTGACATCTGTGTAGGAAATCTATCTCATGCATTAGCAGCTGAAGTCACTATACTTTTTCTTTTTCTTGGTTTCCAACCATAAATTGCAACCGAGTCATAATACTTTGGACCTCAGATTCTGAGTGTGTGTGTGTGTGTGTGTGTGTGTGTGTGTGTGTGTGTGTGTGGCAGTGCTGGGGATTAAACCCAGGCCCTTGTGCAAGTGCTTTACCACCGAGCCACATTCCCAGGCTAAATTCTGGCTTAAATGAGACATTTTCATTTTCCAAAATACCATAATTTTTCTTAAAACACAAACACTGTAATAGCTTGTGTGAGTGTGTGTGTGTACATATGTACGTGTGATACTGGGGATTAAACCCAGAAGCTTCCCACTGAACTATGTTCTTAGCCCTTTGTATTTTTTATTTCGAGACAGGGTCCCCCTAAGTCACTAAGTTTCCCAGGCTGGGGCTCGAACTTTCTGCCTTCCTGTGTCAGCCTCTCAGAGTGCTGAGATTATAGGCATTTGCCACTGTACCCAACAACTCATATTCTTATAGCAGAATAATTATACCTTCATTTCTATACTTGCATTTTTATCTAGTAATGAGTTTTTAAGTATCTTCTTGGATAAGGAGACCAGAATCATCTTCCAGCCTTTATAGAAATTTGAAGAGGTTCATTTGGTTCTTGAAAACGCTTACCTTGATCATGGTTTTGTAGTTCTCTGCACATAGCACGCCCACCATGCTGAAATAAAAATACTTACGTTGGTGGGACTCGACTTGCTATTTCTAGAGCTGCACTGTCCCAAAGATAGGCAGTAGTCACATGTGACGATTTATTTTTCAGTTTAATTAAGTGAAGAATTCAGTTCCTCAGGTATACTAGGCATAATGTCAGATGCTTGGCAATCCATTGTGGCTATGGCTTATGGCCGTGCAGGTTATGAACATTTCCACCACCCAGGAAGTCCCCCTGGGAAGGGCTGCTCCAGGGTGTACATTTCTCATGCCCCGCTCACTACCTTCCTTTGCCCCCAAAACAACAATGGCTCCCTTCCACAGTGACTCGCATGACTTCCATTGTCTTCCCAATGCTTTCCCGTGATACTTGACAGAGAGGAGCCTGTTGGCCCAATTGGTATTTCTGTGGCACAGAGAAGAGGGCTAACCCAGGAAAGCTCATCTCACTCACATGGCCAGTCTGCGGAGCCAGCTAGTTTTTATTTGCCACCGATGAGGTGATTGTTCCTAGAAGCACTTATAGACCTTGTTTTGTTGAACTGCTGGAGAGACTGTCCTCATCCCTGGTAGGCTGCTGGTAACGATATTGCTATTGAATCTTAAAATAAATGTGTGAGCTGGGGATATAGCTCAGCAGCACAGCGCCTGCCTGGTAAGTGCAAGGTCCTGCGTTTGATTCCCAGTACAAAAAAGCAAAAGCAAAAGCAAAAGCAAACAAGAAAACCCGCAAATATGTTAGCTTCTATAGCCATGGTGGCAAACCTATGGCACATGTATTACTCATTTCTCGTTTAAGACAAAAGATGTTAATGTATGAGTGATATTGTCTAAACTAAAATCTCAGTGTTCAGGTTTAATTGCAGTGTTGGTACTTAGCGATAAATAAGTGGATTTTAGGTTGCAGTTTGGGCTCATCTCTAAAAGGGTCAGCATCACTGTTCTACAACATATTTGGCTTTTTTGAAAACATGCTTTCTCAGGGGGGGCGGTGACTGACTCACAAAAAGCTGTCTCCGTTTAAATGCACACAACCTAATGTGCTTGATGACCACCTATTGGCGCAGTCCACAATAAAACTACATAGACTGATGAGTCCTTCTGTTCATCTGTAGGATTCGAGGAGAAAAAATGCTTATAAATTTGATTCTTTTGGTGTATTGTGGTTGTTATTAAAAGAACTAGAAATGCATGTTCTTCATCTCCTTCCCATTTATTAATTCTAACATAATCTTGGTGTATTAAACATATTGAGATAGGCCTATATGGTATGCTCAGGCCTACATACTGGGAATGTACTACAGCACATTCCCAGCAAGCCTGAGCATGCATATAAGTGTGTACCATATTGTATGAGTATACTGTTTTGGCCCTGAGCACACCTATCTTCCCTAAGTGTAGTTTTTATCCTCATTCTTTGGAGAATAACAATATATTTATTTATTTACTTGGTACCTGGGATCGAACTCACAACCTTGCACTTGTCAGGCAGGTGCTTATGCTGCTGAGCTAAATCCCCAGCGAGCACACCTGTCTTACATGGGTAAATGTCTTTGGTCCATCTTTTCTTTAGTGATGTTCTTTAGTAACACTGGAGATGTGTTGACTATTTGCCAGCAATAATCTGTTACTCAAGTATAGTGTAGGACATTGCACTGGATGCCTTTGCTGTGTGTAAAATAAATCCTAGGGAGTTTCCCTTCTCAGATGAGTGAAGTACTGTGTGATACTTACTAGTGTTCAGATTTGGGTCCTCCAGACCATATAGAACAGGCAGCCATTTTCTTGGCTGTGTGAATAATCTCTTGGAGAGATATTCATTGTTCTTGGCTATACAGCTGTTTTTGCTGCTAATAACACTCCTTCCTGAAAATAAAATTTGCCCAAAGATTTCCCTATGAGCCCTTTTGGTGGTTTTGTTTTTTTGGGTTTTTTTTTTTGTACTGGGGATTGAACTTGCGACCTTCCACTTGCCAGGCAGACGCTTAAGCCACTGAGCTAAATCCCCAGCCCCCTTTTGGTGTCGTTATGTCAGAAACTGAGTAGACAGACCAATGAGGAAACATCATATGTCATTTAAGTACAGCAGTGAATTTCTCTCCTACATTCACTGTAGCGCATTACATTAGATTCACACAAAACATTCAGACTTATTTAATATTGTCTTAAGTCGTTGTGTTTCCATAGTCACTAAGTTATTATTCCTATGCAGACTTTCCTTACTATTTTGGTTTTACAAGTCGTTTTCTGGAGTGTCTCGCTGTGTCCCAGTCACCAGTTTTAGAAACCATTTTCTTGACTTTGATTTTTTTATTTTTTTGAAAACCACATCAGGCATATTCCTGGACAGCAAGAAAAAGATTAAAGAAAATAGCTCTAACAAATGAAAAGATATGGTTTTCTTCTCTATACATTTTTGGTAACATTGATCTCACCAAAATTCTATTTCGATTCTTTCCTTCAACAGCAATAATGTTTTCATGACCATCACAGCTTGAAACACACAGACACACACAGACAGACAGACACACACAGACACAGACACACACACGCACGCACACACACACACACACACACACACACACACACACAAACTTCTCAGGCTGCCAGTCTGTGTTGAGGCAGTGGCAGACGCCTGATTGGCGGGCTCTGTTTATTCTGTGAGCAGATTCCTTCTAAAGGCAGGCAGGCCATGACGGCCTGGATCCTATTGGCTGGGGATTCTCTGGGCCCGCCCCCACCACTTTTTTTTTTTTTTCCACGCCACACATCACAGCGAGGTCTGCGCGGAATCCTAAACCAGCCCAATTTCCATCCATTCATGAATCTGTGACGTCAGCAGGCCTCGGGCTCCGCGGCGGTGGGCTGGGGACCGTGCGGGCGGAATCCCCCTCCCGCCCATCCTTCTAATTCTGCAAGTCCCTTTAACCTTCCGTCCTTCTAAAGCAAGAAAATGGAACAGCATGTGTAGGAATTCTTCATTGTCGTGAGTATTGCACTCCTATGTTTCCGTTTCACCAGCATGTATCTCCTAAGACCGCCGGAGACTGTTTTTGTGATTTGGGGTGATTAGAAAACTGATATTATTGAGGGAGACAGAGAGAGTGTGTGTGAGACCGAGGCGCAGAGAAACCCGAAACCCCGTTACAGCTCCAGCCTCTGAAACTGACAGCTGGTTTTCCTCTGCCGGCCGCCGCCGCCGGCTAGACGGGGACATTTTTCATTTACGGTTCTGCACGTTACCTCTGGGTGCCGGCTTGGCTTTATTAAGGCAGATTCGTTTCTCTTGGAGACGATGCGGATCGTGTTCGAGGGGAAGTGGAGAGGACAGGACCTGGCCGGGGGAAGCGGGGCCGGCAAGACCGAGCAGGTTCCATCCTGTCGAGCGCCTCCTCCCGCCGCCGCCGCGCCGCCGTCCTTCCCATGGCTTCTCACCCTTCACCTTGCCTTTGTTTCGTAACAGGCAGGCTCGTGCAATTGCAGTTTGAGACAGATGCATACTTCTTGTTGGAAAAGCTTTTGTGATCTGTCAAAACCCTTCACGATGGGAGCTCCAAGGGGTATATTTGTACGTATTCATAGCTCTTTATTTATATTGCCCGAAACCTAAAAAATCTGTCCTAGAGGCACAGAAGGAATTACTCTTCATTTATAATTTTGAAAATATCCCCTAAAAAGGGATTTCTTGCTGTGTAGAAAGACACAGGGGTATTTTTCGAAGATGAACTTTCCGGCTGAAAATAGTTTATTCCACTCTGGGAAATAATGAAGTTCTGATGTGGTCCATGTGCAAAGCTGGTCTCTTCATTAGCTTGTAGTTTTAGTGAAAAGTATGTGTGATTGAATTTGTTTTCCAAAACTGCGATTTATTCTGGTGAAAGTTGTGATATTAAAGAAGAAGGATTAACATTTTGACATGTTCTGCCCCTGGGGCAGCTCTCAACCCAAATAATCTAGTAGCATTTTCCAGCTACCTCACTTTGAGCAATTTATATGCTAGTCTGCAGGGTACACCTGGCTTTTCTTTCCACTAGAGAGAGAAAGCAAAATTTCTATTATTCTTATCCAGCCTTGTTATGTTTTACCTTGTATAATCAATACTTGGTCTTGATATTTTCAGATTATAATCTTTTCTCGTGAAGCAAGGCATCTAAATTAGGACTGCGTTCTTCTGAATTATTCTTCTTAAAACATCTACGTGTGACCTAATGTAATTTTAATTAAGTTACCATATGTAAAGATGGAACATTTTCTTTTGTTTCTCAGGTTGACGTTGCCCTTCCTCACACTGGTTTTCTGAGTGCATTTGAACTCACTAGAGTTAAAGAGAGGGAAATCTGTGCCTAATTCTAAACCAGATCTATGCTCAGACAATTGTGGTTTCATATTTTATTATTTTTTATTTGCTGGGTCTGACAAATGAGATATTTTAGATACCATTTCTTATGTTTGTAAACATCTTGACTCATTTCTGCATTTTCCGTTTTTGTGTGCCTTCTGAGACTGTTCAAAGTAGCAACTTCAAAGTTACATTATTGGAGTTTACATGATCTAAAGGCCAACTTCTTGACATTTTTAAATAATTGTGTTATCTAATCAGACTCATCTTGAGACATAGTTCATCAGATTGTATCTTTTATGTACATTTTGCCAAAAAGAGAACTAAATGAAGGAAATATGATCTGCTCTTGGATTTATTAAAACAAAACTATCCCTTTAAGGCTCAGAATTGATGTAAAATCCTCCTTTATCCCCACGCCTAGTGACTGTGTCCCAAATTATATTTATTTTCATGTATAGTGTACTTGTAGGGAAAAAAAACAATAACTCTTAATTGTGTAATATCAAACAATAAAATCCTGTGTATTAGTGACTGTCAATAGATGGCTTTCTGTTTAAAAATTGAAGCTACTCCAGAAGTAGGCATTAATCTATTTAAGTAAACAAAGTCAGTAAAACCAAAGCCATGTCCTGGGGAACTGTGAAAGGAATAGTTCCTAAGGGCCAGAGGCCACATCCACCGGTACATGGCAGGGTGACCAGACAGAACTGGTCAGTTTGGTTTGTGCTGCCCGCCTGCTCTCTTTCTGTGTTCTACGGCTGAATTAATTGCTGGAGGAGTTCGAATGAATCTAAATAGCCAAGGCGAGCAATTCTGAGTCTTGTAATTTTGATTAAAATAGAGAACATTCCCCAAGAACATTCTGCTGCTTTAAAAAAAAAATCATTCAAAGGCTGCCGCACTCCCGCGCTATGTCACTTGTTATTCTGTAAAGATGCACAGACGCGGTCTTAACTCACAAGAACTGAAAAGGTTAAATTCCCAGGAATAAATTATAATGTTAGAATTACCTGTAGGACTTTTACTCCCTCCCTGTCTTTTTTTTTTCTTTCCTTCCTGTTTTCTTTCTCACTACTCAGTCGTTTTTTTATGTTCACAACATTATGCAACCATCACCACAATCAACTTGAAAACATTTTCATCATAATAAAAAGAAATCACATAGCCTTAGCAATCACTCATCATTTCTCCTCACCCGTAGGTAACCCTAGGCAACTACTGATCTATTTTCTCTATATTTAGATTTGCATGTTCTGGATATTTTGTATAATACTTAACTCATTCATCTCTTGATGGGCATATGAGTTGCTTCTATTTTTTAATCCATTAAGAATAATACTGTTATATGCATTTATGTACAAGTTTTTGTGTAAACATGTTCTCAATTCTCTTTGGAATAGAGCTGCTGGGTCATATGATAACTCTTATGTTTAACATTTTGAAGAGATGCCAAACTGTTTTCCAAAGTGGCTGCACAATTTTACATTCCCATAAGCAATGTATGAGGATTTTAGTTTCTTTCCATTGTCATTATCTCTTTTTTTCATTAGTGTCATCTGTTAATGAGTTTGAAGTGGTACCTCACTGTGGATTTTGTTTTATTTTGTATTTTGTATTTTTTTTTTTTTAGACAGGGTCTTGCTATGTAGTTCAGGCTGATTTTGAACTAACTGTTAGTCCAGGCTGGCCTGGGACTTGGTTCAATCCTCCTGCATCAGCCTCATGAATGCTGGGACTACAAGGATGTGTCAATATGCCTGGTTCATTGTGGTTTTGTTTGCATTTCCCTTGTAGCTAATAATGTGGAACATCTTTTCTATGTGCTTATTCAATATCTCTTCAGGCCACTTGCCTATATTAAAAATTAAATCATTTATGCATTTATTATTAAGCTATGAGTACTTTATGCATTCTGGATACAAACTATCGATTATATATGACTTGCAGATATTTCCTCTCCTTCTGTAATTTTCTTTTCACTTTCTTGATAATATTATTTGAACCAGTCTGGGTTCATGATTACTTACCACAGGATAATCCCCTTTTGCCCCATCTTCTTATCTTCTACTGCAGTTTATTTTTTCTCACTTGTGATTTTGGTGTTACATAGAAGGCAGCTATTCTCAGGTCATTCGGTCAGATACAAGTTTAAATATTGCATGATTTCTCTTGTCTGAAAAGCTCAAAGTATATATATATACAAATGAGAGTAGGGCCGGGGATTTAGCTCAGCGGCACAAGCACCTGCCTGGCAAGTGCGTGGTCATGGGTTCAATCCCCAATACCAAAAAAAGAAAAAAGAATAAAAAAGGAAGACAAATGAGAGTAAAATAGAAGATATACAAATAGGAAGTGGAGAGAGGTTCAGATGGTTCCCCAAATTACCTATTCTATTGTTTCAAAAATATATAAATATATATTTATATATTTATGAAATACTATGAACTATTAGTATACTAGTATACTACTAGTTCATTTATACTACTAGTTTCACTTAGCTCACTGAAAATGTTTGTACTGATGTTTCTTCTTAGTAAGAGACAATCATTTTGGTCAATGTCTTGTACTCTGGGTAGTTATTAGAGAGATAATAATATGCAGTATATTAACTATGGTTATTCTCATTATTTTGTTACAGAATTTTTTTCATAAAATAAAAAATTAAACCTACAGAAAGCTGTAACTCCACTGTTTTTTTAAAAATTTTATGTTTTTAGCTCTACATTTTGGCCAACTTTGAAGGTTTTGTGATAAGAAAGTTCAATTTCATTATTTTGAATATGGATATCCAGTTGTTACAGCACCGTATTTGTTTAAAAGACTATTCTCTCATCTGTTGAACTGTCTTAGCATCTTATCAGGGAACTTTAAAAAAAACAAAACAAACAAACACAAAGAAATATCTTTCTCCCATTTCTAGCTATTCATATCCTCTGATGATTCTAACATGAAGCCAGGGTTGAAAACTATTGGCATGGGTAGAGGATTAGTCTTAGACAGGAGAAAAGACTATTTCTAAATCAGGAGACAGTATGGGGGAAATATGGAATTCTACAAGGAGGAAAGAAAAGAGAATTAAGACTCATACTAGAAAGCATGGATTTTCTTGTTAACCACTGAAACACCAAGGGTATCATTAGAAGTTCCCAAAATGTCAAATTAAGGGAAGAAGAGAAGCTAACAATCATTAAGCAGTTTCTATATGCTTATAAATCTGTTTAGAGCTTTTGCATTCATTGTTTCATCTCAAATATAATCTTCATGATATGAAGTAGGTATTATTGTCCCCATTTTACAGGTGAGATAAAAGACTCAGAAAGGTCACTGACTCAATTAAAGATACCACAGGGTAGATCTTATTGTCACTTTTCAAATCCAGCTCCAATTCTTAATCCTATTCTCTTTCTTCTGTATATCATGGATTTTGAGCATCCAGGTCTTTGCTAGCTCTGCACCAGGCTGGGCGAAGAGTAAAATAAATCAGATGGTTTTCATGTCGAGTTGAAGGTTGGTGCCATAGGTGCTGTGGAAGATAAGATGGGGCAAAAGAGGGTTATCAAGTGACAAGTAATCATGAGCCCAGACTGCTGGCCCAGGCGTGGCCAGCAGAAAACTCCCTAAGAGGTTGACAGAGAGGCCATGATGGAAAGAGAATAATTTAAGTAGAATTGGCAAATGTAGAGCTGCTGTCATTTACTTATGTATTCAATCAACAGATATAATATTTACTGAGCATTTACTATGTGTTCTAGGTCCTGGGTACACAGCAGCAAAAAAGACAGACAAAAACTCTCCCTCCTAATGGAGGGCGATAAGCAGTAAAGAAAAGAAATGAAAGAGGGTCGGGATTAGAGAGATCTGAGAATGGGGTAAAGTGAGAAAGGGGGAGTTTTCATTGTATGATGTGTTGATATACTCAGTGAGACTGCTGAATCATCAAATAGAGGTCTCATAGTTGGTCAAGGCAGGCGCTTTGGGTACATGAAGAGAGCTTCTTAGTCCTAAAACTCAAAGTGAATGTTGAGTATTCCCTTTCTGTTCACCGTTTTATATCGCTGTCTGGCAGAGAACAGACACTCATAAACATTCGTTTGTTGTGTTAGCGGCTACTAAGGGGAGAGTAGATGAGTGATTTTTCTGCTAGGTGGAGACCAAGACAGGGCTCATGCTTGGAGGATTCTTTCAAACCTTACTTGCTGCCCATTGAGATAGCATGTGTGGATGTGGACACATGTCCTTCCAAAACATCGCCAGAGAATCACTGCACAGTAACCACCAGTGCATCCAATACTGCACACAATTAAATTTGCTTTGCTTTTTATATGTTAGCCACAGATTCACACATCTCACCTTGATAAGAATTGAACCCTTGATTTGTAGCCAATGAGGTTCTATTATGCAACCATCCACCCTGTCTATATGATTACTTATACTGAAATATATAAAAATGTATGTTTTTTAAAATTTTTTTTATTTAAAGAGAAACAAAAGCATGTAAAGGGTAGAGATAATACAGAATTTCAAAAAAAAGATAAACAATAAGAAATCACTAGTTGACAAATTATATATTGTCCTCTTAGAAATAGTTGTTCAAGTTACAAAATTAAAGCATACAAAGCATTCAAACAGTGAGACTGTAAACAGCTATGCATGCATGAGTCTCTACATGTATTTCTATTCTTTCTGTATTAGAGGGAAAAACAAAACATAGCAAAACAAACCAAATTCCTATAAAAACATGAAACCAAAAAGTCATATAAAACCACAGTACAAGGTGATCTACAATGATTGCTGTGTTCTTATTATCTTCAATAGAATTGTCTATAGAGCATGGTTTTTTTTTAACCTGCTGTAAAGCACTGTGGTGTCATGGACTAAGACCGTGAGAGCCTGACTAGCAGAGTCAGGTCACCCTTGGCAAGACAGTTCCTTTCTTAGTTTTATATTTCTTCAGGTTTCACTGTAACATATGAGGTGAAGAAGCTGTTTCTCATGATTTCAAATACCCATTCTCACTGATAAGGTAGAATTCTGGTTGTTAATTGCCAGTATCAAATGGGCAAGTGCCAACGTCTAACGCAGTCTGGCTAGAGCAGTGGTGGTGCACCCATGGCATGTGTGTTTTTATTTTTTTTTTTTCCTAAGACAAAAGTTGTTAATGTATAACTTGTTTTCTCTAACTTAAAGCCTCAGTATTGAGGTTCATTTACAGTGTTGGCATTTTGTGATAAATGAGTTTCGGGTTGCAGTCTGGGCTTGTGTCTCTAAAAGGTTCACCATACTGGGTTAAAATCTGCTTTTATTCAAATACCTGTTCACAGCCTTTCTATAGGTGATGGGATGCTCCCCGGGATACAGCTCCAGCTGAGAAAGCGGGGAGAGTACCCAGAGTTTTTCTAATGGAGCAAGACATAAAAGGTGAAGTTACTGTCCAATCTGCCCAAGGTTCAGGAAATAGAGAGCTGACCATGTGTGACCCTGCCGTCTTTGCACATGGCTATCGTGGGTGTCATCTGTCTTGGCCATTGTTCTCTGTAGTCAAGAGAGAAAGACTATTAGACCGGGACGTGGCGGTTTGGGCTAATAGGGAACATGGCTGCAGTAATCCAACAACCTCCATTTGATCGTGTGTTACAGCTTTTTCCTCAATGTGCGCGTAAGTGAAATTCATCATCTTAGCTTTCTCTTGTCCCTCTTTTATTACCCTTTAATTAAGGCTGAAGCTTGATAAAAAAATGAAGACTCTGTCATTTAAAGACCCATGAAATCCTTAAATAGTATGTCTTTATAAAAATAAGACTATTGTTTTGAGTAATATTTGTTGGCTTTTGAAAGTTATTCTTTTCATAATTCCCCCAATAGATTTGTCAATGGATTAGAGTTTTGAATTTTCAGATTTTTTTACAGAAAAAAAGGTTTAATTGCATTTTTAAAAACGAATAAATTCAAAAACTTACAAAACAGAAACACCCCGCTCTCCACCTTTTTTAAGTGAGGCATTGTCTCGCTGTGTTGTCCAAGTTGTCTCAAACTTGTTTTCTTACTGCCTCAGCTATCTTGTTGCCTGAAATTACAGCCATGGGGCACTGTGCTCAGTTCCCCCTTGTCATCTTTACGTTCATTTCATCAGCCTGGAACCATATATATATATATATATATATATATATATATATTTTCATTTTTATAATTGTCAAACAAAGAGTTCTGTTGTCTAGTTCTAACAGCTATATTAATTTTACATAGTAGTGGTTTTATCTAATAGTAATACTTACTTATATGGTGGTGCAGTAAAGCATCTTCTTGCAAAAAAAAAAAAAAAAGCAGTCGTGTATTACAGAGCAATCCTAAAAGAACGTTCAGTAACTGCGATTTTAATTGTTTAAAATTTTTAAGGAAAAACAATGTAGGACTTTCTACTGACAGATGGTGATTGTCTCCAATGTGCTAATTTGTATTGTGATTTCCTGTGCTGGGGAAATGGTAGAACTGAGCAGTTCTAAGGGAATATTTCATTGAATTTTCTAGATTCAGAAAAGTCAGAGGAGTGAAAGAGTTGATTGAAGGGAAAAGTGATAAGAAAAGAGGGCAGAGCCAGGGAGACAGTGGCAGAGAGGAGGCAGGCGACAGCCAAAACAACACCTTAAACTGAGGTTGGGAGTGATCTGGGACCCAGGCTGAAAAAGACAAAGTTGGAGTCTTGAGGGGGAGCAGAGTTGTCACAGTTGCTGTTACTAAAGAGGGCTCAATTTGTAAAATAAGCCCATTGAGGCTTCTTATTCCCCGGAGGCGCTGTGCCTGCATTTTTAGTAGCTGGCCGGCTTGCCTTTAATGGGCACATTAGGCTATCTGGCGGCAGCGAGGATAACCATGGATAATTGAGAGGAGTCTGATAACGCTCACCAAAGCACAAAGCCAGGAGGACTGCTGTTGTCCAGGGAAAATAATCTTGCGATCGAAGTGAGATTAAGCATTTTGCTAATTACTCACCAATTATTTCTTCTCACATAACAAATTTAAATACGTGCTCACATTAAGAAGAAACAGATGCAATATACCTTTGGATATCTCCCGTCTAGGCCTAAATTATGGACTCTAATCTTTCTAAGCATAGAAACTCCTGGGAAACCTGCACCTGAGGGTGCAGCTGTTAGGGCTCAAAAGCCAATTTGAAAACAAATTTTACCATTTGCCGGGTGCTCCTTTACCCCTCCCCCTCCAGTATCGGGCTTTTTTGAACAGAATCCTTTCCATCTGTTTGTCTACGAAAAAACTGAACATTTGCTTTATACTGCTTGTGTTAACTTCTGAAGCTGTCCCCTAATCTAGTCTTTAAGTATTTCAGAGACCTCGAGAGACAAGATTGTTTCTTAGAGAAAACTCAGTCTCTGTCTCTGTCTCTCTCTATCTCTCTGTGTCTTGTCTCTCTGGCTGTCTGTCTCAGTCTCCCTCTCTCTGTCTCCCTCTCTGTCTCCGTCTCTGTCTCTGTCTCTCTCTGTCTTGTCTCTCTGGCTGTCTGTATCAGTCTCCCTCTCTGTCTTTCTGTATCTCTCTGTCTTTCTGTCTCTGTGTAGCTCTCTGACTCTCCCTCTCTCTCATAATCCTTTATGTTTTGTGCAACAATTTCTTTCCTCCAGTCAAGGCTTCTGCCATGACCCACAGAGACAGTACTTACTGCCTTTCACCTACCTGCCTTTGACCATAGGTACACAGAGCTCAACTTGGTGGCATGAGCCTATAGTCCCAGCTATTTGGGGAAGCTGAGGCAGGAGAGTCACTTGAATCCAAGAGTTTTGAGCCATTTTAGGCAACAAAGTGAAACACCATATTAGAAAAGGGGAAAGAAAGAAAGAAAAGAAAGAAACTTATCTATGCTGAGAAGGATTTCCTTTCTTTCTTTTATTTCTTCTTTCTTTTAACTGAGTCTTATACCTTTGGTACTGGCTTGTGGTGGTCCAACTGCTTTTGTTACAGATTGTTTTACAAATAGCCTTTGTCTTTTTCCTGCTATTTAAGCCCATGGAATGCTTTTGAAAACAAGCAACAGTTACTGCGGTTCTGAAAACCTTGGTGCTGCTCTTTGGGTGATGATCGTAATGGTGTCAATGAATGTCCTGGCTGATGCTCTCAACAGTGCCCCCCCCCCCAAAAGAGGGAGCTACAGAGTCCTGGCTAGGCCTTGCTCCACGGCTATGATCGGTTTCTACTTTTAATGATGAGGCATGATTACACCGACAGTGTAGGACCAGGACCAGGAGCATCAGTGTAACCTGGTAGCATGGTTAGTTTTTTTCATTCCTGGGACAAAATACCCAGTACCCAAAAGGTGAAGGAGGAAAAGTTTATTTTTGACTCACAGTTTGTAGAGCAAAGTCATCTCAGTGCAAGGCAGAGGAGAAACAGCTTATGACATGCAGGCAGGAGGTAGTGAGCAACAGACTTCCTTCTGTCTTTTCCTTTTTATCCCCTCCAGGCTAGCAGCCTGTAGGTTGGTGCCACCCACACCCAGAGTGAGCCCTCCCATTATCCATACCCAGATCTCTGCTAAACCAATCAGTGGAGTAATCCAGGTATCACACCCATAGTCCGGTATCACACACCCGTGATCAAGCCACCTCCCCAAAGCCCCACTGTGAGTGCAGGAGGCTTTGCAGAAAGTCTAGAGATAAGCCACAACACCTGGGAACCTGTCGGACATGCAGAAAAACTCTAGCCACTCCCCAGATCTTCTCAATCAGAAATGCTAACTACGGGGCCTGACCATCTACATTTCAACAAGCTGCCTAATTAAGGCTGATTTTGTTGGCTGTTTTAATCAGCGTTTAGGTGGTGCTGATGCCGAGTGTCCTAGGACCACGTTTTATGAGACGCAGGATGCTATGATCAGGATCTGAAATGTTGCCCAAAGGCTCGTGTTTTAAAGGCTTTGTCCCTAGCTTGGTACTATTAGGAGACAGTGGAACCCTGAAGAGGTGCGGCCTATGGGGAGGTGTTAGGCACGGAGGGATTGTGGGATGCCAGTCTCTTTCTCTCTCTGCTTCCTGGCTGCCAGAAGTGAGCAGCTTGCTCTGCTCCACACACTGACCTTGATGTGCTGCCTCACCACAGGTCCAAAAGCAACAGGGCCAATGATTATGGACTGAAACCTCTGAAACTATGAGCAAATAAAAGGCTTTTAAAAATAAGTCGATTGTCCCAAGTGTTTCTTATAGTAACAGAAAGCTGATTAATAAACAAGGACCTGGAAAAACGGTCCTAAGCTGCTCAGAGAAATGCAATAAACAGGTTCTATCAAAATTGTAACTAACCCAATATTTCCTAATGAATACTCCTGAAAGATGAAGTTTTATGCATTATTTTGGTAGAAAAAGAAATAGCTTAATTGTTCAATGATAGAAATAATTAATAGTCATTCACAGAGAGTGTATTTATAAATCTACTTAGTAGCTAAAATTTGTTTTTAACTCAAAGTCAATACTCCTAGTGCTTTTATGATCTTTTGCAGAAAGGGACAGAGTTTCAAAATTTGAAGTTATCTGACTTACACTCAACCTAAGTTGAACAAGGCTCTGCCTCCTGATTTGGGCTCTCCTGTTATAAATATCCCTCCATCTATTTAGTGCTGTTTTGGTTTGGTTTTGTTTCGCAGTTGTGTACTTTTTGGGTGATTTTTCTGTTTAACATAGGCCTCAAGCATAGCAATGAAGTGCTGGTTAGTGTTCTGAAGTGCTTGAAGGCCGCAATGCGCTGTCTTAGTCCTTTTCTGTTGTTGTAACAGAATACCTAAGCCTGGGTGATTTATAAAGAAAGGTTTCTTTGGGTTTGTGGCTCTGAAAGTCCAAGAGCATAGTGCTAGTGTCTGTTCAGCTTCTGGTGCCCATGTGCTGATCTGTGCATAAAAGTAGACGGGGAAGCAGGTACTTCCGGGAGAGGCTGAACGAAGAGGGCCAGATTGCCTAGCGAGAGCTAGTCTGTTTTTCTGAGAACTAATTTAGTCTCCAAGAGAGACGTGAAGCCCCTTACAGGTCCTGCTTCCCAGCACTGATACAATGGCAACCAAATTTCAGCATGAGTCTTAGCTAGGACAAGCCACCCCCAAATCATGGCATATGTGAAAATAAGCTTCATGTAGGCATGAGCTAGGGACTGCTCACCAGTAATATATGTTACAAAGTGACCAGAGACAGAAATCTAACTTGAGATTTCTTCTAAGTGTAATGATTCAGGATTTACTGATTCAGCATTGAAAGAAACTTTATAGAACATAACTATTTCAAATAATTAGAATTAATTATAATTAGCCAATTGTAGAATATATGCTGCTGTTTAAAAATGATGATGAAATCCATACAATAAATAATATGAAAAAATGTGCATGGCATTGTGGTAAGAGAAAAGAAACAGGAGACAAACTTTCAAGTACAGGATAATTACAGGTTTTTTTAAAAAACTTTTATTCAAATAGGGAAGTTGAAGGAGTGTACTGAAATATTTTTAGTAAGAATGATATGGTTATTTTTCTCTATTTCTTGAATTTTGCAATACTGTTATATTGATTTAACAATGTTACACTCTCAAAGGTGTGTCTTCCTGGTTCTTTCAGAGCTACTAAGAGGCCCCTGCTTTTCCGTCTTGAGTAGCAGAGCCAACACACTCTAGTTGAGGAGTAGACCTTCTTAGGAAAGGCACTTTTATTGTTAATATGAGAATATGCTTTCTGTGTTAAGCCATTTAAAAGTTGCTCTGACAATGTCAATAACCAAGACTAATCCAGAATTACAAACATCTGGCAAAGGTAAGCTTGATACTTAATAGATAATACTATACCTGTGCTTTTTAAGTAATTCATTTTGCCTAATCATAGCTTTCCAAATTCCTCTTCATTTTCCTACTCTTTGGATATGGTTGACATTTGACCTCTAAAATCAGACAGATGAGTGTGAGTTGGGTCTTGGTCTTTCCATTTATTAGTTACATGACTTAGGTAAGTTACTTAATCATCTTTAAGTTTCTCCTAGGTATATAATAGACATTGTTATAGAACCCAGTGAGTGTTAAAAAAAAAAAAAGATAAAGTGTGTAAAGATTGGGTAGAGTGCACAGCATATACTAAGCACTAAATAAATAGTGGTTGCTAACATGTGTCACCTTCCTTCCCTTTATTGATTGTCTACCAAGTAAAAAGACTGCCACTGCATACCTGGGGAGATTTTTGAAAAGAAAAAGAAAATATAGTAATCCTGTCCCAAGAATTAACAATCCACTTGGAGAGGTTGACATTATATACACTATAATTTAATGGGGCAGCCATCCTCTTTTTGGTCTCAGGACTAAAAGATTTTTAAAACCTCTAAATGGCTTTGAGTTTTATCTTCTGAATTTACTAGATTGGGAGTTAAAACTAAGACAAAATTAAAATATTAATTTTAAAATAATAAACCTATTACACAGTAACATAAAGAACATTTTCTGTAATGAATGTTTCCAAACCTCCAAAACTTTTTGCAAAGAAAATGCAACTCTTTCTCAAATCTGACTTACAGATAACAGCCAGATTCTCACCCTTGCTTGTGCTTTTCATCTGTTGTAATATCAAAAGACATATAGCGGCCATTGGGAAATTCCATCGTCTTCTTGCGAGATAATGTAAATGAAAAAAGAAGGTGTCTTATGATTAAAATAATTCTGACCGCAGGTCTGACCCCAAGGTGACAGGGATTCCCCAGGAGTCCTAAGAGCATAGCATGAATGCCGTCAGGAGTATGAAGAGCAATATTACACAGTGTGATATGGCTAATAGAGGAGGAAGTAAATGATGGAGGTACAGCCAGTAGAGGAAGATATAATCAGAGCATCTAACGCAGATTTGAGTGATCCAAGCAGTTTGGGGAAGGAAGTGTAGCAGAGATAAGCCCTAAAGAAGCAAGAGGGAATGAAGAGAAGTATGTAGGGGCCAGGGATTTAGCTCAGTGGCATAAGCAACTGCCTGGCAAGCATGAGGTCGTGAGTTCGATCCCCGGTACCCACCCCCCACACACACACACACAAAAGTAGTATGTGGAGCACGTTAAATGGAAAAGGGTCAGCACGTGTGTAATTCACAGGCAGAAGAATGCAGGAGATTCAGAGAACTGAAATGAGTCTGGTTGGTGAATTGCCAGGTGACAGCAACCATGAAGCAAAAGAAGCAGAAGATGCTAAGAGAGTTAGACTTTATTTTAGGAGCAGAGGATTTTATAAAATTGAGTGGTATGTTCAGAATTACATGCCAGAAAAACACCCTGGCTCTGGAGAGAATGAAATACGATGGGTAGATTAGAGATAATGATACACTTAAGAGACTGTTGAAATAATCTAAAGATGGTAATGACTTGTGCTAAAAACAGTTAGCGGGATGGAAAGAAGTGCACAAAATCAAGAGGCATTGAAAATGTTAGAAGTTACTTCTTTAAAGGATAAAATAATGATTCATGCCCACATAAAATGAATATATAATTAGTCCATTTTGTATCGCTATAATAAAATACCTGAGATAGTACTTTATAAAGGAAAGAGGTTTATTTAGTTCAGAGTTCTGGAAATTCAAGAGGGTCGACCTAGCACCCACTTAGCTCTAATGAGGATCTATCTCATCATGGCTGGCATCACGACAGTGAGCAGGCACGTGGTGGCAAGGAGCAAGAGACTGGGGAGGGGCCAGGCTGGCTCTTTCCATAGCAGCCCATTCTCAAGGGAACTAACCGAGTCCCACAGGACCACAGCACCCTCCCAAGGGCAGTGCCCTCCTGGCCTAATAACCTCCCCCTGGCTCCACCTTTTAAACCTTCCACCATGTTCATGCCAACATTGAGACCCTGCTTCTTGACACCTCAACTATAGCAGGGCCAAAGATTTTATTTAATTCATGTTGATAAAGGAAATAGTAAGATGTTGCAAGGAAAATATGAACATACATGTATGGCCCATGAAGAATGCCACAAAGTGAATGTACAATTAAGAACAAAACCAGTTAATATGCACAGGGCAATAATCAGTTGCATTCTATGAGACATGGCTCATTTGCATTTCTATGGACAAAATCAGTTGGATTACTACTCATTTGCCACAATTTGTAGAATTGTAAATATCTTAACAAGAATGGTGCTATAGGCAAAATATCAAGCAATATTTTTTAGTTCAGAGCTCTGAGGATTTAAGAGCATGGAACCAGTGTTTACCATCATAGAACTGGCCCATTTCAAAATATTTCACAGTTTTTCCTTAAAAGAAGATTTCCATAGGATTTCTGGTGATTTAGTTGGATGTGGTGATGGTGACCAGGGAGGAAAAGAGAAAAAAAAATTATTCATGGAGGTGTAGGCAAGATGTTGAAGATGAAACAGTGGGAAAATTTTGGCGAGAGAGAAAGATAAGAGTTGGGGTCAGGGAAGAGGCTACACAGAGGAGCATAGGAGCATAGAGTTGGGACTATAAACCAGAAGGGCTTACATTTTAGGCAGTAACAAAGGAGAAGTGGAATGTGAGACAACGTGGGATTACCTGGTTGCAAAGATTAAAGAGTTATTCTCAGTAATCCTGTCATTCATAGATATCAATAGTTCCTCATTTAGAACTATTCATTTATTGTGTGTCCTTGGTGGTGCTTGTCTCTAGGTACTTTTTTGCTTCTCCCAGTCAGTTTTCATGACTGTAACAAACACCTGACATAATCAGCTTATAGAGAAAAAAGGTTTACTTTGGTTCACAGTTTCAGAGGTTTTGGTCTAGGCCTGGTCCTGTTGCTTTGGGCCTGTGGCAGCACAGTGCATTAAGTTGGATGCACATTGTAGAGGAAACCTGTTCACCTTGCAGTGAGAAAGCAAAAGCAAGAAAAGAGATGGGGTTAGGGATCCAATACCTCCTTCAAGACTATACCCCCAGTGATTTAACTGCTTCCTATTAGATTTCATCTCTTAAGAGGTTCCACCATGGAGTAGCATCACAGGCTGGCACACAAGACTTTAACATATAGGCTTTTGGGGAACATTTAAGATCCATACTATAGTAGAGTTTGATGTTGATTAGGAATGTAGAAAATGATGTTGATTTAACTAAACTGACAATCAAAAATAAACTCTGAGGACAGAGAGTCATGCCTTGTGCATCTTTCTATTCCTGGAGGTTTAACATGATATCTAGCAATTATATCTCATAAATATACAAACTGCAAAACAGAGTATACAGAAAGGGCTTACACCAAATGATAGAGCTACTCAAGTGAGGGTTCCAGGATTCAAACTCAATTCTTATGATGTTAAAGCTCACATCAAACTGGATTGAGAGAGTTAACATTACACCATTTCGTGAATTTTCAACCTTCCAGTTTATTTGAAAAGATTTATAAAGTATTTTTTATCTTGCTTCCAGTAACTAACCATAATTGCAAAAATGTAATTAGACTCTGTGAAAAGAAGTATCTTTCCAGAAGAACCTAGTTTGAAATCAGTTGGCCGTGATAAGCCGTCTACTAACTGTGTAAACTTGGATTGTTTTTTAGCATCTCTTCACTGCAGTTCTCCCATCTATAGAACCGTGCTACTGTCCTGACCTCCATTAAGACATAAACGTTGAAGGGCTGCTGGGATGGACGGGGGTAGCCTGGTGCTACAGCACTGGTCTAGCATGTGTGAGGCCCTGGTTTCCATCCCCAGCGTCACAGTGCACATGAAGGATATAAATAATTCAATGAGATAAATCATATAAAAATATAATAGATGCTTTAGCAGATTGCATCTTTTCCTCATAAGATATAAAACTTTGAAATGTTTATCTTATACCCAAATATGCCTTTATTTGAACATGAGCTATAATTTAGCACTTACTGCTTTTGCTTAATTCTTTGGCAGTCTACATGTAGTTTTTCAATATAATTTCTGTAGAAAACTCCTGTTGCTTGATTTTTATCCCCTATTCTAACTACTTTACTTTCTCTCTTCCTGATATGTTGACTTGTCTCCTTTTCTTTACAGTATCCTAAGCTTTAATATTATTGTACTTGCAGAATGACACTCCAGATTGCAATCTAAATTACATTTGGTTTGTAATAGTTGAGTCTCCCTTATTTCTCAGATACAACGGGCATTACCAACTTAACATCTGTTTGCAATTCAGATTTTAGAAATATTACAAGTTGGATGTGGTGGCACTGCCTGTAATCTCAACTCTCTGGGAGACTGAGGCAGGAGGATCACAGGTTTGAGCCAATGCTGGGCAACTTGGTGACTCAGTAACAACCTTTCTCAAAATCAATTTAAAAAGAGGCTGGGGATGCAGTTTACTGTGAAGACCTTGGGTTCAATCTCTGGCAGCTCCAAACCAAAAACAAAGAATAGAATCAGTACAGTTCAGGATTGTTACTGGTTATTATTAAGTATTTCCCAAAATTTCAAATCAACATTTTCTCTGCCATTTCCTGAATATGTACAAATACACTGAAGTCATAAAAAAAATAGATCTAGCCTCCCAGACCTCTTGTAACAAAATCATTCAAAGAGATCAAAAGTAATATAATAGAGTTTGGGCAACTTTCCAATGAGGAAATGGTATGTCACAAAGCCTCATTTTCCTCAAAAAAGAATCAATGGCCAGGCATGGTAGTGCTATGCACTTGGGAGCCCAGCACTTGGGAGGCTGTGGCAGGAGGATCACAAGACCATCCTGAACTACACAGTAAGAGCCTGTCTCAAAAACAAAACATACAACAACAACAAAAAAGTGTAATGAAACCCTGTGGAACCCTAGGTGCTCGATTTGTAACAACTAGAGGCATGGAGACCTATTCATTGCTGGGTGTTGTGTTTGTACTTATTTACACTACCCAGCAACCTGGCCCAAGACAAACAGTCCCCATTAGCTGTGCTGTGACTTGCTATACCTGTCATTGTTCTGTTAATGTTACATCAGACATTTACTGTACTGGCAGAATGGCATTTTCTCCCTTGCTCTTACTATTAAATTAATTTCATTCCTTAATTGTTTCATGGTCTACAGAACTAATCTGGAAAATGAGAGAAATTTACACTTGAAAGACATAGTAAGGTCATTTGGTTCAATCCTCTTTATCAAATTAAGAATCTTTTGTATAACTTCTCTGTTGGGTATATTTCCAGGGATGAGGAGCTAATGAGTTATAAGATATTCTATTCCAGTTTTGAATTGTTTTGATTCCTTATATTCACAGAATTTTTTTAATTGCTTAAAAGACCTTCAAGATCATTCTAGTTCAATTCCTTCAATTTGCAGATGAGGAAATTGAGGCCCAGAGGGGTTAAGTGGCTTGCCTTAGGCCAAAATAATTTATGTCACAGCTGGGACTCCTGATTCATCATAACTTCTTTCCAAATCATTAAACTGCAGAATTGCTGAAGTCATAAACATTGAGTAGCATTAAATGCTATTATGCAGTTTATTAATGTGTTGGTATGCAACATATTTTAGCATAGCAGATGTTTACGTTGCACTGTAGACAAACTGATTTTGATTTTGATGGAGACAGTCTAAGTCTTTTCTGTTAATTATGTACAAAGAGCTCTTTAAACTTCCCAAGAATCTTCCTGCTTCCAACAGGACTTCATATAACCAGGAAAAAAAAAATACAAAAACACATTCATGTGACTGACATGTGAGACGTGGCATGTCATTGGTCCTGGGCCTGTCAGTGGCAATGCAAATGAGACTGGAGGAGAGCCAGCACATATGCCAGGGAGATTTTGAAAGGTCATTGGGCTTTCCCTGCCTTCTGGAAGGACTGCACTTAAAGGGAACTGCAGCCTTTGTACTGTGAAACTACTTGTAGGAAGCTCTCAGGTCACCGCCTTGACTTCTAGGAGTAGAGGTGGTCAGGACGAGGGCAGAGTGCTGATTGGATATGAGGAAAGCTGATAGACCCTGAGAGGGTTTGGGGATAATTGGACAGACTTGGTGCAGACAAGGGGAGGAGCGCTACAAATGCGTGATGCAAAGAACTGACAAGCTAGGCTGTCTGTTTGAGAAATATCCAAGAGACACAGAGAAGGGACCTGGCAGCAATCTGAGGTCTGTGATCTAGTGTGCTAACCTTAATCCCTTTGTAGTTACAGATGTAAAATTATTTGTTTGAGGTTTATCAGATGCATCAGCAAAAAAGCATCCCCCTGCCCAAATTTAGACTTTTAATCCCCTGTCCCTGTGAAGACAGATGGCCAGCCTCTTGTCTCCCAAAGGCAGAAAGATTAATCTTTCTATTTCTTGTTTTATCTCACTGTACGTTGTACCTCTGTGATAGGCACAGAGCAGTCTGCTTTCATGTAGGACTAATGCGTTGGGAATTGTCTCCCTTGTTAGATTCTGCTGTCTCCCTGCTAGATTAGACTTGACTTCCCAAGAGCAAGAGCCATTTCTTGCTTAGTTAGTTGTTTTTTAAATTATAAACTGTGTCAGGCATAAACAGGGTACTATCTTTCTACCTTTACATCCCTATGTGGCTTCTAAAAACACAGTATTATACTTTGCATGTAACAAGCACTCAGGAAAGGCTTGCCGAACTGTGATACTGACGTTCTTCTACTTGTACACTCATTCTTTCTTTCCTTTGCAGGTTGTATGGAATCAATAATTTTCTCTGGGGGCCTACATTCTTGCTTAGGGTTACTGCAAATAGACTTTGATATCAATGGAAAGGTATTGGTTCTGACATGCCTTTGAACAGTGGTAGCCACATTAGGTAGTCCTAATTGTTTATGCTTATTAAAACTCAGAGGGAGAAAGTGTTTTTTCTGTTTTGGAGACTTAAATTTTAGGTAAAACAGTGAAAGCAGGGAGTAGCTGCGCAGTGCCTCTGGTCCCAGCTACTTGGGAGTTGCAGGCAATGAGGCTAGACTTGAGTCTAGAAGTTCAAGCCAAGCCTGGGCGATATAGCAAGACACCATCTTATTTTTTAAAGATAGTGAAATAATAAAGGTGTATATGATTAGTTGTCCATCTGTGTGGATTCAGCCAACTGTAGCTTGAGAATGTAGTTAACTCTACTGCAATGGATGTGTCCGTACTGAGCATGTACAGATTCGTTTGCCCTTTTTCCTTCGTAATACACTGTAACCATTATTTCAGTTGCATGTATTTATTTATATTGCATTGGGCATTCAAAGTAATCTAAAGATGATTTGAAAGTATACAAGAGGATATGCATGTTTTATATGCGAATTCTACATCATTCTGTATGTGACTTGGACATCTATGGATTTGAAGAACTGTGGGATTTTGGTATCCACCATGGATACTGAGGAACAGCTGTGTAGCTAGAGGACTATTGATGTGGTTTGCATGATAGAAGTACCATAGTTCACTATCCGTGTTCATCATTGCATCCTTTAGCCATCATTGATTTGTTGGAGAAATCAAAGAGTTGGATACTGTTGGATTGAGGGAAATACAGAAGACTATCATGCATGGGGAAGGGAGAAAAAAGAAACCAAGCAAAATGATAAAATTGCCTTTGAAAAAGGAATATTATTGATTATCAAGCTAAGGACAAAGTGACCCCATAAATTTATAGCTCTTTTGAGCTGAGTATGATTATTATATGAAATTTGTCCCTTGTATCTGTCCTTCCAACAATGTTTATAGTTCTTTATCCCAATTCCAGTTTAGCTACTTCCTGATTCTGTTTCCAGCTGCCTTTCCTGGTAGAGTATGTGAAAGTGTAACTATCACTTACTACCTCCTCACTGCAGTTCCGAAACCTGCACTTCTTCTGGATTTTGGGCCTTGACTAGTGGCATCTAGTTCTCTGCACCAGGAAACCCTCTCTTGCCATCCCATTCAGTCAGCCCCGAGCCCTGTCAGTTCTGTCTTCTAAATCTCTCTCATATTCTTTCCATTCTCTCTACTAGCTTTGTTTCCACATGCCACCTCCCTCCTACCCTCAAACAGAATTATCTTTGAAATCTAATCACGTTACCACCTTCACTCACCCTTTGTGGTTCTCCATCCAAAGAGTACAGAAGGCCTTTAGTTGACCTTTGCAGCCTGCCCTCCACGTCTCTCATGGCCTCTCACCAGCGCCACCATATTTCTTCCCCTCACCACAGAGCCTGTGATTCTTTTCATGCTTCCTCGTGTCTGTGCACGTCTGTTCCTCTGACCAATATTCTCTGTGCCTCTTTATTATTCATCCTGTGTGCAATTTCCCCTTCTTTGTACTTCAAAAATTTGTCCCCATCTCCTGTAGAGAGCTTCTCTCATGACATAGCAGTTATTTATTATTTATTCGCCTCATTCTCCTCTTGAAGACTCCACAGAGCAGGGGTTTACTGTTGGGTCATCTTTGCACCCATCCTTCTTGCTTAGCACAGAGCCAGTGCCATAGCTACTTCAGAAAGCATATACTGAACTAGTGACTGAGAGTAGAAAATGTGTGATGAATGACCACCTTCCTCATGGAAAAGGGATTCTTTTGGCTGTAGTCTTGTGATTTTGGTCATAAATCTGAAGAGTACCTTTCTCAGAGGGCCATGACAAGAATGGATGTAAACACACCTGTAAAAACCCTCAAATACTTAAGCAAGTCTGAGCTTTAAACATTTAAAGCTCATACAAAAAAAAAAAACCCCAATGGTTTTAATATTTATAGTTGTGTTATTTTCCTAAGAATGATCTCAATTTCTTTTTAAGGCTGAGTTTTTCTTTTGACTTGTAATTTCTGACTGTTTTGATAAATTTGAATTTCTGTGCTGTTTTTCTTCCTATCTTATTGTCTTGTCCTCTCTTTTGTCCATTTATGCCATCTTTAAAAGTATCACATCTGGGGGGAAAAGTCCAAGGTAGCTAAGTGCTTAGCATGCAGTAAGAGGCAGAAGAGAAAATCCACCCACAAGCACCTCACCCAGGGGCGGTGTGAGTTTCCACAAGGACATACCTGCAAAATTCTGGAGTTTCTTGCTAGCTTAACTTCTCATTTGTACTTTTCATTTTATGGTGAATATTATCACCCTGTTCTTTTCTTTCAGATATGTGCAGGTTGACCAAAAATAGATGAAACAGCCCTAAACTTGTTTGTTCTTTCTCACCTGAGGACTGTATTTGGCCAGAGCTCTTCGAGTCATACAGTCATAAATTCCCCTCTGATTGCCTGTTTGCAAGTGTGAGGCTTTTCTTTCTCTTTTCCTGCACTCAGGAGTTTCTGTGAGAGTGTGTGAGTGCTGGGTCCTGCTGCCGTCGCAGTGTCCCTTGTCTGCACTCCGAGCTGCCCTTTCCTTTATCCCTTCTCTGGATGGCTGCACTGATAGATGGAATCTCCTTGGGGAGCTTCATGGATCAGCCCTCTGTCCATTACTGTGCGGTGGGATGGTAATTTATGGCCCCAGATGGTGACTTCTTACCCCACCACCACCTATTTACTTCTGGAAAGCAGCAGAAATATTAACTATTGAATCACTTCCCTCTTTCTAAAATAATTAAGGCTATTTGCAAAAGAGTTTGTGTAAAAATACTTGTGCTTACTGAAATATTTTTAAAAGGTAAAGTTTAGTAAATAATAAACAGCCACATGATCAGACTTCTTTTTCTTGGCATAATTCCATGTAGAAATGAAATTTTAAGGCACAAATTCTGGTCTGCTTATTGAATTTTCACTGGAGGGTGTCAGCCCTTTCTTGGTTGATGGTTAAAACCTATCAGTCTGTCCATGTGAGAACCCAGAATATTTGTATTCCAGGTTCTTGCTGGAGAATATAACCTATAATTTTTGGCTACTCTGTGTTTTGGAAAGCTTGGGTGTGATAAATAATGGTCAAGGAAGATTTCCTGGAAGAGATATAGTCCATGCCTTTCTGTACTAACTCACACTCAAAATGCCGTGGACTCAGGATCTCTTACTGTAAGTGTTATTTTTCTAGAATTTTGGGACTATCACCTTGTATGCAGAGATACAGTACTCTTAAAAACATTCCTAGGAAAGATGCCACTTTATATACTGTGGGGATATTGTTGAGACTGTTTTGTAAGATTTTTTTGTTGTTGTTTTGTTTGTTTTTGGTACCGGGGATCGAACTCACAACCTCACACTCTCTAGGCAGGTGCTTATACCACTGAACTAAATCCCCAGACCGTTGAGACTGTTTTATCTTCCTCATTTGGGGCCTATCAATGAAAGCAAGGCCTTTCAGACCTTAGTACAAAGAGAACTTCCCCTATACAATCAGTATGTTTTTAATTTTATTTGAGTAACTGTGCCTTTCTTTTTACTTTGATTCACTGAACACTCTGGTCCAAATCTGTGAACCGTCTTTAAAAGTTGCTAATATACAAGTTATTTTTATGTTATCTACTGATTATTGCATGCATTATCTTGTTTTTAATTAACATTTTTCCATCACTCCTTTACCTATTGTACCATGTACATGCTTGTCAAAATCCCCAACTTCTACTTAGAACAAAGTCTCTGCCTCTTCTAACTTGTATTTTTAAATGGAATCTACTTAAGAAGCCAAGCTTATTATATTCAGTCTTGTAATAAAAACCACAACATTATCACCTTTGAATTTTATGATTTAGTTATAGGTGCCTTTGAAATCTTAAAAATCTTTAATAGCTCCACAATGTGAACCATAGACAGCATTTATTAGACAGGATGTCGAAGCCAGATGACGCCTGGAAGTCTTACTGTGTAATTTAATCCTGGGTGCTGGGTTGTTTGGCTTCACTGGACTCTGAGTGTGCATATATAATTATGTGCGCATGTGTAAAAAGCTCAGACCTGATAGCAAAGAGAGAGGAGAACATCATTAGCAGAGATTAGATTTGTCTCTCCAGCTGGGCAGTGTGCCTCTGAATTCCAAGGGCTTTCCCCTGTGTAAATTATTAGACTGACTCAGATGCTATTCAATTCCCCTCTGGCTGTACTGCTTTTGCTAATGCCATTAAGCTGTGGTTCGGGAGGCAAAATATCCTGAGGTACTAGATATTATATCTTATGTATGTAAAGGCAAAACCTTCCTTATTCTCATATTCAGAGCATAGTGGTGCATAGTCTTCCCAAATCAAAACTAAAATGGCACAGTGAAGTTAAAGAAAAACAGTATTCCAAACATTACTTACACACACAGGACTTTGGAAATTATTAGCCAAATTAAATAATTCCTATCTAGCCAAGCAAATAGGAATAATCTAATCAAACAAGTTAAATTTGGGTGTGTTGAGAGTGTCTTTAGAACTTCTACTGGTCTGAAATTGGTGAAGTCTAAATGAATTAACCGTGCTCTCAACCAAATCCTGTAGGCATTTCCTTGACTGGTTTAGGGTCACAGGGTGATGTTACCTGAAGCTGTTCAGTGATGACGTTACACTAATGATTATGAAAACGTGAATCTCGAAAACATAGCAGGAAGAGCAAGGCTGAGCATAATATGCATACCTACGGGTGTGCTGAGGCGAATTTATAGCGGTAGTAAATGCTCTGTTTTAATGTTTCCATTTTCATTTGCCAATGTATTCTAACTATAAATATGATTTTTATTTGTTAACTATACCACAGTAAAGCTGGAAAACAAAACCAAAAAAGGCTTAGAGAGTGTTTCTCCTGATTTTATTACCTAAAATGACCAACTTAATGATATGAATAAAGTTAGTGACCAATTTTCCCAATAAAGCTCAAGAGAATAAATAGAATGTATGGAAAATACCGAAGGTGTGACTAAGTGATTGTTTCAATTCTTTTCAAAAAGTCACCGAACAGTTTTTTCTTACCAACTCTATTAACAGATAAGCAAAACTGCCCCACCTGAGCTTCCCCCACCCTTCTTCCTTTCCTTTTCTTTTGGGAAAAATGTTTTGCTTTGTGGAAGGTCCTGAAGAATAGGACTGAAATATACAAAGCAGGGAAATCAGGTAGCAGTGGACTCATCTGCTGATGACTGTTCAGGACCCTGAAGTGCCTGGCACAGTGAGTAGGTCAGTGAGGGCGAGCAGCCTACGGCATGTGTGCCACAGCTGCTTGTTATCACTGAAAGCTCTAAGAGGTTCACATCGCTGACCTAGATGCTCAGCAAGAAGTATCTGCTACTGTCCCTGTCATCAGTCTTGGTGGCGGTGGTAGCAGCCATACTTACACTCTGCAAAACAGGAAGTAACCTAAGGAATGCACTGGCCTAAGGTTAAATACTGGATATAGCCGAACATTTGTCACCTTCCCCTACTCCGTGAAGACTTTCTGAAGAGGGGAAACATGAACGCAAAAGACTGAGGGGAGAGCCTGCATCTTCAGGGTGCCGAAGAGTGGCTTTATAAGAACCAGCGAGGGCTTGGCTCTTCTCCAAGCAGGGTTCTCCTGTGGTTGCCACTGCCAGGGAAGGTGGGGAGAAAGCACGGCAGTGGAGACAGATCCACTTGGGGTGTGAATTAGTGGCAGAAGCTTCCACTTGAAGGTGAGAGCTGCTTTACACGTGTCAGGCTGTGGAAACGGGGTAGATTATCATTAAAAGTTAGAGCTGGCAACCAGGCTAGCTTCACCACTGTGTCACCTATGTCAGAATAGAGTTTCCAAAATAAAAATTAAAGAGACAAAACGGAGATTAAAAAAACACTGTGTGGCAAACTTGCACCAGGCCCTGTACTTAATGTAATGCTTGACTCTCTCCATCTTGAAATTCTTAATTGTCTTTTTTTTTTTTAAATTATTGGTCTCTTTTGAGGCAAGGTCTCACTGTGACATTTAGGCTGACCTTAAACTCATCGTGTAGCCCAGACTGGCTTCAAACTCATGGTGATCCTCTTGCTTGAGCCTTCTTTGTGCTAGGTTCTTAATAGTTCTTGAACTCTTGAACAAGGGATCCTTCATGTTCTCGTTACACTGGCCTTCTGAATTGCATAGCTAGGCCTCGGAGGAATGTATAAAACTGTCGTAAACTCACACTAGTTAGCATTCTCACAAGCTGTGCATGTCAATGCGATGAATACTTTTTGTGCTATGCCTCTTTTTGCTCAAAGGCAACAAGCACACATGGCTTCTGTTGGATTTCGAGAAGTAGTTCTCAAGAATGCATCACTGGCAGTCTGATTTGAGGGGATCTCTGCCTCAACTCTGCCCCCCCAATACTATTTAACTGATAAGATACACACCATATGTGGATTATTTATTGCAATTACATCAATTCAGAAACTACACATTTTACCTGTTCCAGTTACTGTAGTCTTGAAAGAGGCATTCTAATCATTGCATATGTAGTCAGTAATGTGTTTATGGGACCAAATTCCTTTGATTAGAGAAGAGACCTGCAAGTCCAGCGTTCAGAACCTCTCATGATGTGGAGCCACCCTGTAGTTAGAGCTGGGCTGATCACTGCTCTCCACACACCCTGTGTCCTTACTGTTCCAGACTGCCCTGTTCTCAGAAAATGCCATTTATCTGCTTGTCCTCCATTTTTTTCTTCATGCAATTTTCCCTGTCAAGAATTCTGTCTGCTTCTAAAGAGTCTTCTCCATGTGTCCCTCATCTTCCGCCCTTTCTCTGTCGCTGCACTTTCTTTCTGCAAGGCCCCTTCATTGCACAAAAGTCTCCCCTCTGTGAACTCTTCCACCGATATTCCCGCGGTTTAGGGCTGCTTCGTCCTTGCCATGGCACATACGACGCCAAGACGCTCAGTTCTTCATCCACTGTGGTCACTTGTCTACTTGCCGGTCGATCTGTCTCCTTCCTATCGTCCTTGACATGGTGTCACCCTGTGTTTACCGAATGGGCGAACCGGAAGTACTGTTCCAGTCCCTTTACAGGGTTGCCTTGTGTGTTTAAAGCCCTACGCTGTAATTTTCTAGGTGAAACAGCCAGTTGTGTCAGCTGATCTTGTTGGAGATATTGATTTGAGAATTGTTCTTAAAGAGATAAATAATAAAAAGCAGAGCTGACAGTAGGATTGACACACACACCCTCCACCAGATTATACAGTACTAGCACTATGGGTCAAAGCTCAGTGAGAATCCAGCAACAGAAGAATTTAAAAACCAAGCCAAAGAAGCCCCCAGGGTCACCAGGAAGAATTATCCAAAACAGTTTGAAGTCAGAAAAACAGGAAGCCCAAGGTACCATTTGACTCTCAATTTAGCCATTCCTAGCTAGCAATTTAGCTCCCAACTTTTCTTTTTGTAGCACCTTCCTTAATTAAATTATACAGCCATGTCAAGAAAAGGCTTGAAATAAAGCCAGTAACATGAAAGACATATTTAGAAGCATGCCAAATTCATTTTTACTGTACTGCTGAAACTCTCAAGCTAAATCTGAGCTTCTACAAAATTTGAGTCTTTTATTCTTGCTTTCCTTGTGGTTGTAAGAAATGCAAGAAAAAGAAATCAAAATCTGAAGCCACTGGGACTTAAAAATAATCTTGCTGTCTTTTGAGTACCTCTGTGACCAAAGCCAAACTTCCCTTCTAATTTTGTCCAAGAGAATTAGACATATGTAGGATAAAGGAAAAAGCCATTAACCCCAAAGCTTGGATTGTCCCCAAGGTATTCTTGTTGGTTAATTCTAAGATTTTAATATGAGAGGACCACCTCAGCCCTACTATCGTTCCAGTATGCATGAGGAGAAGTCAGACAGTAGACAAGGCATAAAGATTTTGTGATAAAATGATTATATATATATATATAGAGAGAGAGAGAGAGAGGTTTCACTGTGCTTAACATGATCTCAAACACATGGACTCAAGTGATCCTCCTGCCTCAGCCTCCTGGCTACCCAGAACTACAAATGTGTACCACAAGAATCGGCTTATTTTCATATTTAAAACAAGTTTTTGATGTTGAGTATTGAAACCAGGGCCACTTTATCACTGAGCTACCTCCCCAGCCTTTGTAAAAACTTTTTAAAAAATTACTTAGCTCCTGTTGGGACTCAAACTTGTGATCTGCTTACCTCAGCCTCCCTGCATTGTGAGAATTACAAGTGTACACCACATCTCCTGGCTTCATTTTTTAAAGTTTACCATTCAATCCATTTTAGTCTAGTGAGGTTGAATGGATGCACTATTACAATATCCAGTCTCATTGATGGACCTCTTCGTTTTTCTACTGAACAAAAGAAAAAAAGCCCTTCTGAAGAAAATCCTTCAGATGAGAGTTAGAAATCAGAGGTGGGACAGGATTATGCCCAGAGCATGCCTCAAAAAGGGGTAGGGGAGAGGCTAGGACTGTAACTCAGTAGAGGAAAGACCTTGGGTTCCATCCCCAGTACCACACACACACACACACACACACACACACAAGAAAATCAACTGAAACATGAAGGAGTTTGGGACAAGTTTTTGAAAGCATTGCTTTTAACTTTTGAAAAGTCACTTTTAAAACCTTGATTTGTTAATTTATAAGACCTTTTTATTAATGTCTAACTCCTTAGAATATTCTGAGAAAAAGCCATGAGATAATTACCCATAATAAGCTTCTCATCTAGTTAAAAAAAATCACATTGAGAGATCACTTATAATTTTAAGTGTTAGTGCTACAATAAAGGCATTAAGGTTTAATATTAAAGTAAGCTCAATACACAAAGAAGATTCTGTAAAGGAATACTAAGGGACGTAAGTGATGTTTATGTTCTGCTCATGCCTTCTGGAAGTAGAAGTCACTGAAAACAATTCTGCCTCTTCCTCAACAATTATCAGAAGCAACGTATTAGGTTAAAAGGTTGCTGGCATTTCCTAGATTCTTGGGATAGGGTTGTCTTTTTCCCTCCCTCACTTTACAAGGTATTCAATTGGTAAATGATACTACGGTTTAGAACAGCTGGACACACACATGAATTTGCAGTTATTTAGAATACAGCTAAACAACAGAAAATGAGGGGGGAAAATGTTCACACATAGCCATAGAGATGTCAGGGTTCATGTACAAAAACCTCCGTTTAATCAGCTGGGCACAGTAGTGCCAGCTACTCTGGAAGCCGAGGCAGGAGTGTTGCTTGACCCTTGTCTGCACTTGGAGGCCAACCTGAGCAACATGGTGAGACCCCCACTTCACAAAAACAAAACGTAATTCACAGCTGACCTGTAAAAGACTCTTCAGACCTTTGTACAAATGTAGCTACTGTTATTTTAAACAGAAATAACAGTTTTAACAGATTTGGTTTCCTGATTTTCAAGCCCAACTAACTACTCAGGCAGATTTACTAAGTACTGTGCAAGTTGATAGCTAATAAATCAACCAGTACCAGACATTGAAACTCAGGAAAATCAAACTAACAAACAAGTATAGCAATAGAGCAATTATTAGCATTTTGAAAGGATTCTGTACTTTGCAAACACACCGATGCTAATTCAAAGTGTGGCTTCCATTGGTGATGGTTAAATGTTGGCTTCCTAGAAAATATTCATATGCAACGTTTTAGCAGCACATGTATTGAAAACATTTACACTTGTAATAAATTCAAATTATAATTTCTGAAGGGAACAGTTAGATACTTTACTTTAAATTCTACCCTTTGTAGATGTATCATGATATTGAGGGACTACATACTGTTTTCTGTCACAAATAGTTTATTATTCTGTGTTTATTTTGCTATGAGCTATCGTGTACCATAATTATTGTTTTTTTAGCACTTAGAATAAATTTTTAATATTTATTGATTTTTTTTTCCTTGTCTTCTTCATTTTGCACAAATGGAACGTTTGAAAAATCTTTTAATAGCCTGCAAATTTCAGCTGCTCACTGGGAGTTGAAATGGAACTACCCCAATGAATAATTAAAGACTAGGTAAAGATCACACTGTAGCACAAAGTCAAATTTACACACTGAAACAGATAAGAGAGGAGTGAAAAATTACTGACCTTCGACAGTTTCAAATTTCTGTTTTTGGTAAAGCTTAAAAGTTTCTATCATATGTTTTCTAGGGAATCATTTGTTTAAATCAGTACTTTAAAAAAATTAAGGTCAGGCGTTGTGGCGCACACCTATGATCCCAGCACTGGGAAAGCTGAGGCAGGAGGATCCCTGTGAGTGTGAGGCCAGCCTGCACTACATAGCGACTCTTATCGCTAAACAAACAAACTATAAGTAAAACAAAATCAGTAGGATCTCTAACCAATTTGGCTTCTCTGTTAAAATCTTTTATTGCATCTAGATGTGCCTTTGTTCTGGTTATTTATAATACAGTCTCTGAGAAGTTGCCTGAGCTGTTGATTATTTGATAAGACCTCTGGTCCTACCTAGCGGTCCCTATTAGGGTCCCCCACCCCAGTTTTCTGTCTTTCACCCACACTTGTTCTGTGATGCGGAACCCTAAACAATCATGGGAGCAGTATTGCAATTTCAGTGTAAAAGCGAGCTATGAATCACTTGCAGACACTTACTAAACTTTGTGGGTCTGTTATTTTAAAGGAAAAGTCTGTGCATTTAGCAAAATTCCAAATACAACAAACAAATCCACTAATATAAAGACAGCACACAGAGCTGTGGTGATGGAAATTTCTATTCTGCATCCAAAATATCCAAAATAGTTACCACTAGCCATGGGTAGCTACTGAACACTTAAAACAACTACTATCACTGAAGAACTGAAGTTTTAATTTAAATTAATAGTCAGAGGTAACTAGAAACGATGCTATTGAATAGGACACGTATGGAGGTTTAATGTTAATGCAGAATGTAGCAAATCCTATAGGTAGGCATAGTATGGAATTCCCTACTTGCTAAGAAGCTTTTACTTTTTTTTTTTTCTTCCTAAATTTAAAACCTAAGTTCAGGGTAAGATCTGAGTTTATTCAATATTTTTCAGACTTAAATATTTTTCAGACAGGATAGAGGTCCATTATAATACTGATGGTAGAGTTCTGTGGTTAGGGGTGGGCTGGGTGGGGCGCTAGGGTGTGGGAGCTTAATGGAACTGGGTTCGACACCTGCCTCCTCCACTTTGTAACCATTGGTGAGTTGTTTAAACCTGTGTGCTCCTGTTCATTCATTGCTGTTTTCACAGGTAATAATATTGCCTTTCCCAAAGTGTTGATGTGAAGATTAGAAAAGTTATCACAGGTTGAGTTGTTTAGGGACAGTGAATAATCTCAGTAGGTGTTGGCCATTGTTATTTGTTATTTTTCATACTGTTATGTGCATGTGTAAAGGTCTCCGGATGAGTGAATTGTATTACCTTACATCTGATCCTGTGCCATGTACTTGGGTTAGACAGGGAGGAAAAACAGAAGGACAACATAAGAGATAAATATTACTGGCTTTTTCTCAGTGAATTCTAGTGAGAACCAATTATTCTAGTGAGAATCTATTTTTCCTGAAAAAATAAAGATCATGCCCCATTCACTGCTCCCTCCAATTTGAACCTACAGTTCTGGCATTTCTAAGCAAGGCGGGGGGGAAAAGCTACGCAAGGGTAACAGAAGGCTCCCTGATGGCATCTTGCCTGGCAAGTACGAGGAAGCCTTGCCTAGGAACAATATGTAAAGTCTGCAGCTTTGAGATCATTTCCAAATTTACTGCTGAAGTCTGTTACTGATGCCCTTTGATAGCTCTGTACACTGATCTGGCAGTGGTGTTTCCCGGTGAAAACAAGTACAGGATGCGTTACGCTCATATTGCTACTTTAAGTACATTTTACCTTCCAGCTAAGCAGCCCAAACACTGACAATGAGTTTGACGGGAAAAGAGAACTTTCAGAATTTCATTCAAAATGTTTTCCCCTCCTCTCTCAGCTGCTCAGAGTCACAAAGTTCCACCCGCGGAGCCAGCCAGTTTCTACGAAGCAGCACATTCCCAGGGCCAGCGTGTGTTTTAATAACACCCAGCATCAGGGTGCTGCTTCAAAAGCGAAAAGCGTTTTCATTCTGGTATCTCATTTAATGCTCAGGAACCCTGTGAAGAAGCCTGTTTGTCAGCCACAATTTTCAGAACCCACGAGTAGCAAGCTCCTTGCACTCTATTTAACCACATTTTGGATATCATTTAAGTTTCGTTGATAAATTTTTCAAGCATGCTACATGGTATTGAGACTTGTGGATGGCCCACATTTAATAGTAACTAGTATCTCCTGTATTTAGAGGGGAAAAGACTCCCCATAGTTCAGCTCAGGCAGAAAGAACAGAATTCCAGTGGCTGCCCAACATCTATGAGTCTATGGCTGATACCAAAACTCCCATTTTCTCACCAAACCAAAAATCTCAAAAGCCACAGATGGACCTGTTAGTCACAGCAACTCAGCTCTGCAGGTTGTATTATGTACATACTCTCATCACCAGATTCCTGACTTGTGTTCCTTTTACCATCCCTTAAGTTAGGGAGATCACTAATCTTTCAGCATCTTTAATTCTTCAAAGGTTGTCTTTTTTAAAAAATCTTGCTGGGTGTGGTGGCCCATATCTGTAATCCCAGCACTCAGGAGGCTGAGGCAGGAGGATCACTGCCAGTGGGAGACCAGCCTGGGCTCCACTGAGCTCAAGCCCAGCCTGAACTGCACGGTGAGACCCTGTCTCAAAAAAAGACCAAAAAAAAAAAAAATCTAGACGAGGAATACAGACCATAAGATGTCAGAATGCCAGGGCGTAGCAAGCTGCACCCTGCAGGTTAGGCCATTACCTACTTAGCTTCTTGGGACTAAATGATCTTTTAATTTAAAAAAAAAAAAAAAAAGAAGCAGTCATTCTTTGGGGCCACTTTAAGCTTACTTTTTTTTTCCATAGTTATATCCCAAAATGACATCTGTTTTAAAATTAATGTTCTTATTTGAGCTACTTTTTTAATTATCTAGATGGTAGCAAAGAATATATTGTCTTAGTTTAGGACAAACGTTTGTTAGGATATAGCTGATGAGGTTTTACTGAATGCTTATTCTGTGCCAGCTAACAGGTCAAACACTGCAAGTATCACCTCATTTCCTCCTCATTACAACCCTATGAGAAAACAGAAACCCACCAGACAGATTCAGTATAAGGGCCTAGGCATTTGGAATCCAGAGTTCAGGCATCTTACCACAATGCTAAATTTGCCACCTAAAGATTTCTTAAAGATTATTTTTTCAAAATTAGAGAGGAGTTGCTCTTGTAGGTCGTTCCCTAGGCAGAGAGCCACAGCGGACTGCTTAGGTTTGGCCCCTTGGCAAAGGTCTTCCTGAGAAACCAGAAGGCTGCCAGTAAAGTGGCGACACAATTAGGCTGTGGCCCGGGGGCAGACAGGTGCATCACATGATTGGGACCTGGGGGGAAATTCTATAATCTCCCTTGGAATGCAGCTCCTCAATGACTCTCCTGTGTCCTAATTGCCCTTTTGTTTAAAGTGTGAGTGGTGTTTCCCTAGGGGTATTTTCTTGGACCAATAGAATCATCTCCAAAGTTAAGATAGCAATGTTACAACCTGAGGAATTCCTTTTTCCCCCCACCTTCCAAATATTAAAAATACATAGTATTAATATTCTCTAAGGTATTATAGCTGCACTGAGCTTTCCTTTTTTTTTTGAAATTTATTAAAACCGAAACAGTAAAAATAACTGCTATAATTAAAAACAAAGACAATTCAATGAAAAAGGAATTGCAGATATTTAGGATTTTACTGTCCTGTTTTCCATCTTATTTTTGCCCTTTGGCCTTGTATCGCACTGATTCTTGATTGTGCTTTCATTTACAATTTCAAATGAATGTGACAAGCTCAAATTGCTTCAGTTTGTATATTAAGCTATTTCCCTTTTCTTAGCTCTCTTCTTTTCACTTTTCTTAAGAAAATCGTACGTGCCCTTTTCTTGCCCCTCTTTTCATTCTCCTTGATTTCACATGTGTGTTGATGATATTGATGTTTATCTGTTTATTTCTAGCTTTCCTACTTAAAACTTTGAATAGCAAATACATATTGAGGTTCCCTGTATATATACCAGGTATGTTATATATATATTATCTCCTGTAAGAACCCATCTGTGAGGTGGATTCTGTTGGTATTGCCAATTTTAAATAATAATTTTAAGACTTAGATTGGGAGTTAAGGTCAAATTAATGATTAGGATTTGAATCCAGATCTGTCTTCTTGCATCGCCTTCTCTCATGCCTTCCTAATATTGATCTCAAGATGAACTAGATGGAAAGTTCTGATTATTTATTTATTGGGAAATAGCATTAAACTATACAACATTAATGCCTAAAAATTTTAAAAACAATTTTAAAAATAATATATATATATATATAGTGTGTGTGTGTGGGTGTGGGTGTGTGTGTGTGTGTGTTTGAGACAGGGTCTCTCTATGTAGTTCAGACTGGCCTTGAGCTCACTTTGTAGCCCAGGCTGGCCTTGAACTCACAACAATCTTCCTACAGCAGCCTCAGAAGTGCTGGGATTACAGGCGTGAGCCACCATGCCCGGCTCAATAATTTTAATTTTATATAAAAATTTTATATGATTTTAATTGTCATTTCAATCCTCTTTCTCCTAAACTATGTATTTGAGGAGAGTCACAAAATTCCAAAGAGAAAGAAAAGTCATTAAAATAACAGGAAAAGAAAAAAAATGAGCTAGTATTTGTTGTTTACTGTATGTATATTTGATGCTTTTGGCAGTGACCCAATCACTTCCATAGTTTTCTAAATTCTACAGTTCTTTTCTTTCTTTAAATTAGTGGATTTCTCTGTCTTTTACATTTGCATGAATAACTGTCTTGCTTATGGCTCCCAAAGATAATCTTTTGCCAAACATTGTTTTTGTGATCCTAAATGCATCAGTTTTAGTGCCTTTGCATGTAATTCATTTGGACCTTAGAACTTGGAAGGAACACAGTTCCCTATGTTCTTTTTTTTTTTTTTTTTTTTTTTTTGAGAGGGGCGGGTTGAGGTTTGTTGTTGTTGTCTTCTGCAAGAGGGTCGTGCTATGTAGTCCTGGCTAGTCTTGAACTCACCGTATAGTCCAGGCTGGTCTCAAACTTGTAGCAGCCCTGCCTCAGCCTCCCAACTGCAGGGATGTGTGTGTGCGTGCACCTCCATGCCTGGTTTGTTCTTATTGTCTTCTTGTCCATTCTGCATTTTGGTTCTTTAAATTATGATTATTCTGCCTTTTCTATCATGAATGTGATTTTTACTAGTAGAAAAAGTAAAAACAAAATAGAAGTCATGAACTTTTATTTTCTCATTGTCATCTTTTAAAATTCATTTATCACTTTGAATTTATAATTATTCTTAAGCCTATTTGCAAACCCCAGCACTCAGTGACACTTAGATTTCATGACAGTGCTCTTAATTTCACATCATTTTTCATATCCGCAACTCTTTGTAAGGTTGACTAATTAATCTAAATGTTGAAAGCAACAATGATAAATCCATTGAATTAATATTGAAAATATTGTACTGTGATTCAAAACACATGTCCTATCCCTAACCCACTAGACACGACAGTTTGTGATCATGTGGCCGATGGTGCTGCCACCCACCCAGCTGCTCACCCACCTCTCATCTCAGGAGGTTACTATGCCACGTATCCCTGGCCCAAGAAAATTCGAATACATATGAGCTTCCTAAATGTGTGATTTTGCACCACTGTAATTAAAAAAACAAAACAAAATAAAACAGATCAACGGTGGAACACTTGTCTGGGCATGCTGGCATGTGTTCCATCCCCAGCACCATGAAAAATAAAGAACTGTAAGACGAGCCATTGTAAGTCAGAGGCCAACTGAACAGCAATATCATTAAACATTCATAATCTTAAACAAAAAGTAGATGGTAAGCACTGAATTGATCTTTTAAATGCATGATTAGTGAATGAAATGTTATAAAGAGGACAGAAACTAGTGACTCGGTGGATTTGGTTGATGTGAATGATCATCCTTTCAAATATGAATTTTGGCGTACAGTTCTGTTAAAAGGCAAAGGGGGTAAAGGCAGGATTTTCGGCCATTCTCTTTATTTGATTTGAAATTTCGTCATTTTGTAACTCCATGTTTTAAAGTTATCTAATTTTTTAAAAATTGAAACTAAGATCTGGGTGACACATTCAATTTTTCTATTCTGGAAAGATCATTTTACACTGCTACTATGAAAAGGGATTGGTAACCTAAAGAGCAGAAATTTTCTTGCATTCTTAAGGTTGCTACTTGAATTTTAGAGAAAGGACCAGAAGGTTAAGAAGGTAGTGGTGCATTTTTTTCAAGAAATAGTCAAGAAAATACGAGTGAAGATCTTTTGGGAAGAGTTCAGCCAATAAGTCTCCTAACAATAATGCTACATTTGAAATTTTTTTCAATTTTAATCACACCGAAGACTTTAGTTATGGTCCAAAATTTTCCAGAATCTTCAATTTACTCATATTTATGATATGAAATTGAAAATCCGATCATTATAAATTATCCTCAATTAGCAACATGGGAAAAATCATATTGTATAATTAAAAACCTAAGACTTTGAGAGCCATTTGGCCATTGTCTCTCCCATTCGTCTTCCGTCTCTGCCGCGCACTGGGATTTGGGCACAAAGCCAAGGTAATTTCCAGAAATTGGCAGTGTGCCGCCAAATGTGCAGCTGCTCCTGTCTCCAGCCCTTACCTACTAATTTTGCACAAACCACTTCCTTTTCTTGGGGCCAAGAAATTCTCAGGGCAGGGGAAGTGTGCCTCGTGGGCAGACGGGGCGCACCAGCGTGTGCTGCTTGCAGACTCGGAGCCCACCGGAGGGGTGGCAGCAGCGGGACCTCGCCCCTATGTGCCCCTACTGTGCGGGGCAGCGTTCCAGCCATGCCCTCTCCCCCCCTTTCCGTATCTCGCCTCGCTTCCTTTCCTTCTCATAAATATTAGTTTTGATTTCTCATGGATTAAAAGAACCCATCAGTCCCCAGGAGGTGCCCGAGCCAGACTTGGATGGGGAGACAGAAACTAGGAGGGCAGAGGACAGTGGAGGCTAGCAGGTGGCTACGGTCCCTCCGATTCCGCCTCCCTGCTGCTCTCTCTGCCGAGGCAGGATGTGGGTGTACATATACACACAGGTAAAATCGGGGTATTTTCAGCTCCTACACTCCTCTTAAATGTAGAGTCAGCTCTGATCAGATTTGAATATAGTCATGGTGATGATTCCTCCTTCCCTTTGTTCCGGCGCCATTGGCTTTGATATGTTTGGAGAGCACGAGGGAGCCTGTTTGACTGCACATCTTCCTGAGCACCTTGCAGTTGACCTCGCCCTACCCGCTCTCCGAACAGAGCTGCACCTCCCCGGCTGCAGGGCCTTCACTGCTGTGTGGAGAGGTGTGGGGTCACCCCTCTCGGTGGATGCTCAAGCTTCCTTGGAAGTAGCTTTAGTGCATGTAAATGGCACTGTGGATACTATTGCTTCTGTCGTCAGGAGTCGTGATATTGTGGCCGTTTGTTTCTCTCTGTCTGAATGAACAGCCAGACTGTGGAAGGAGCAAAGATGTCATGGAAGGTGGACTCATCCCAGCTCCACCTCTCGGTAGTTATTTTGTACAGATCGGCAGTCTGGGACTTGTGGACCACAGGTACTGTGAATTTCCCGTTCTTCCTCATCTCTTCTGTATCCCGCTGCACGTGGTAACTGTGATTAGACACATAATCCGTGCCAGTGAGCCCCGGCCCACTCCACACCCACCCTTACCCTTAGGGATGGGAAGAGACGGCAGAACCAGTGCGCTTTTCCCACTGTGCGTGAGCTCCTTCCAATATGATGTCACCAGACAGAAACTCAGGACAAAAACCGACAAAAATGGGATCTTACTAAGCATATGAGGTCCTACGGTTGTATTAAAAACTACATCACGCAAGTACACATTTGGTTGAAATTCCCATCCGCATTTGGGGATTTGCATGCCCTGTGCTGTCTCAGGTAACCGAGAGACCCGGCAACGGAGCAAACTGCAAGTGGCCAAGTTGGATAGTACGAAGTCAGCGTTCTTACAGGAGATGAGGCAGAGAAAGGTCGGAGAGGACAGAGACACGGGACAGCCCAAAGCGTGGCAGCTGATCTGCAAGAAAGCAAAATGGGGGCATCAGTAATGTCAAAGCCCGGAGGTGAGCGCTCTTGACCTAAGCGAGTCCTGCTAGAGGGATCTCTGCTGTGCTTAATGAAGAAAGTCACCTGACTACACACTGCTTGCTACACACTGCTACACACTGCTTCTCTGCCCCGGCCACTGTTTCATTACTTCTAGGTCATCTGCCCTGTGTGCATGCCCTAGAATTCCTGCCTTCCTGCCCCTGCAATGCTCAGTTACCGTTTCTTTCCCTCTGTTGCACATCTGACCTTCTTCAGAGGTTTGTCTCAGGTTCTGCCTCTCTTGCACCCTTCTTATAGTTTTCCCTCTCTCCCAGCTCCGTGTAACACAGAATATAGGATCCATTCATCATGGGGTGGTATTGAGGGTGTTTTCCTTAAAGAAATTATTAACTCCTTAAGTAGTTTGCGAGCTTTGCAAGGTCAGGAGCTGTGTTTTCCAGAGAAAGAGTGTGATTAGAAAAACTAATCTAGTATTTGATCTTAACTCTAGGCTTTAATTTGCCTCTGTGAAAAATAGGATTATGATTTCTTGCTCTGGTTTCCTTACACAGGGGATCCAATGTTGAGAACCAGTGATCTCAGGTAACTTCATCGTTACCCTGTAAAGAACTCTGCAAAACTGAAGGTTTATCATTACAAAGTCCATCATGTTCTTAAAAAGAGCAAGGAAATTTGAGGATCTGAATTTTGAACTAGACTTTGATTCCTGCTTTACCACTTAATATATGAGCTTAGAAAAGTTTCTTCTCCTACGAAATGAGAAAGACACTATGGCAAGGATCGTGGTGCTGGGGCTGGCTTGTACACTACTTTGTAGGAGCCACTTGTCAAATACTTCCAGACTTTGCAAACAAGTTGTTTAGCCATTATTAGTGTGAAATCCACTATGGTGGGAGTGTTTCTACCAGGGAAATCATCAAACACTGCAAATCAATTGATGTGTGTCTTTTGGGGAGATTTAGCAGTAGACAGCTAATTATGTAAAAGGGTTCTATAAGTTGTAAAGCACTTTGTCTTATTTCTTATTTAAAAAGGTAATGGTAACGATTATGTTACCACTGCCCTCAGCATATACATAATTAGTAAATGTATTTTAAATTTTGCACGTACTAGCTTGAAACTTTTGTGCCTGAGCTAAATGACTCCACATCTTTACCTCTTTTCAAATCCCTCCCTTCAAAGTTTCTTCTTGAAATCAGAGAACATAAATAAAAGCCTAGGTTATTGTATAACACATAGTGGGCCTCAAACTCTCTATGTCCAGAGATGAACTAAAAAATCTTGAAAAAAAAAATCTCCTTGATCAGATCTTTTCCTTTGGTATTTCATATCTATCAGCGACATTGTCCATCATCCCACGTAAGTTATTTGAAGTTTTCCTCTTTTCCTCATTCATCCCTCCTGTCCAATCGATTACTAGGCCTCCCCAAGTCTACCTCTTAGCCCATCCTGTCTTCTTCACTACTGGTGCTGCTGCTGTTTTGGCTAGAACCATGATCATTCCTTTCTTGAACTCTACTACCTAATTGAACCTATGGTCTTTTCTTTCAACCCAACTTCTTCTTCTTCTTTTTCTTCTTCTTCTTCTTCTTCTTCTTCTTCTTCTTCTTCTTCTTCTTCTTCTTCTTCTTCTTCTTCTTCTTCTCTTGGCGTTTTGAAACAGGGTCTCAGTATGTAGCTCAGGCTGGCCTTGAACTCACAGGGATCCTCCTGCCTCAGCTTCCCTAGTGCTGGAATTACAAGCCTGTGCCTCCACACCCAGCTCAACTTCTACTTCTGTAATTGTGATTTTAATTAATAAATCTGATCACTTAAATTTCTTAATGGTTCTCTGGTGTTTGAAGGATAAAATCCAAAAGGTTTAATTTGTCACACAGGTTGATATTTGCTGACCTTTCTCCTCCATTTCCTGGCATACCCAATTTTTTTTTTTTTTTTTTTTTTGTGGTACTGGGGATTCAACTCAAGACCTCAAACTTGCCAGGCAGACACTTATACCACTGAGCTAAATACCCAGCCTACCTAGTCTTTCTTTTTCAGTACTCCTAACCCACCCTTCAAGACTCAACTCAAACAAAGCTTCTTCCATGACTTCTCCAGACATATTTGGTGTCATATTTGGAGGTTTCTTGTACATATCTTAAATCATGTCTAACCACGTATCTGTCTTTAATGGTCTTTTATGGTAGGTAGTAAGCTCCTAGAAAAAGGTAGAAGCCTATTACTATTTATTAGTGCATCACATTTTCTATAGGAAGTTATAGGTACTCAGCAAACATTTGAATGAATGAATGAATGAATGAATGACAATTAAGGGGCTAGGATATTTTATTGACTTATGAAAACAAACTATTCATAAGATATGTATGGGAATCCCTAAACCTAAGCCTAAGCCTAAGCCTAACCCTCTAACCCTAACCCTAACCCTCTAACCCTAACCCTAATCCCCAGTGTAGGATACCATGGCACCTCCTCATCTTCAGGATGAGTTCTAAAGCTCCTTACCATCAGCCCATCTGTCTGTTGGAATCCTTCTCTGTGCACATGCATGTAACCTGCACCCCAGACTCTTGGATTCTTTCCTCTCTTCAGTAGGCTTTCTTTCATCCTTGCCCGTGTGCACCTTTCCTCCATACCTATAATACTTTCCCCTTTCTGCTATTCACGCCCTTTTTACTCACCTGATGAGTTCCTACACTACAGATGGACCAAAAGTTACCACCTTCGAGTGCTTCGTGAAACTGTCCCTCTGTCTTCTGTGCTCTCATGAATCCTACTCAATTCACAATTTGCACTGTACTATCGATCTTCAAGGGCCTGTCCTTTGACTTCTGCAAAGTATGGTCATTTTTTTTTAATATATTCCTGGGTGAGCCTCTCTTGGTAATGATATATTTCCATTTTGATATTTTTCTGAAGGCAGTTTATTAATATTATGTCATGGAATTTTGTATCAGTGTTCTGAAGGACACTGGTCTGTGACAATCCTGGTTGGTTTGTTTTTGTCTTTTTGAGACAGGGTCTTGCTATGCAGTTCAAACTGGCATGGAGATCATTTTGTAGCCCAAACTTGTAATGATCCTCCTGCCTCAGCCTCCTAAGTATTAGGATTACTGGCATATGCCACCAGGCCTAGCAGTATGGTCATTTTTATACCCTGGCTTCTAGCATGTTTCAAATGTTTAAGTCAGAGTGAAGGAGCAAAGGGCTATTGTGTAGAGGTATGCAAAGAAAACAAAGCTCTGATAAAAACATACTTTGAATAACTTAAAAATTTTAAAAAGAGACTACATACATTGCGTGTGTTTCTGGGGACCAAACCCATAGCATCACACGGAATTTTAAATATGTATTAATTAATTCATAAAATTATATATACTCCTATTATACTGTGTGATTTTTTTTAATACATGTACATACATTGTATAATGTTTAAATGAGGACAAACATCTGTTTCTTCAAACATTTATTGTTTCTTTTTGGTAAAAACATCCCAAATCCTTTCTTCTAGGTTCTTTGAAATACAGAGAACATTGTCATTACCCTGGAATCAGAAATTGTCTTATTTCTCCTATTAAACTGCAACTTAGTAACCACTTGACCAAGTTTTTTTCCATCTCTTTCTCCCTCATATTCTCCCAACCTCTGCTGACCAATATACAACTATTTGAGATTCTGCATATGAGTGAGATCATTCAATGTTTAATTTTCTGTATCTGGCTTATTTTCAGTTAACATAATTTTTCCATTTTCACATTGTTGCAAATGACAGGATTTCATCCTTTTATGGCTAAATAATATTCTTTTGTGCATATGTATAACATTTTCTTTATCCATTCATCCATTGCTGGCCACCTAGATTGCTGCCATGTTTTGTGACTAGTACTGCAATTAACATGAGAGTGTAGATGTCTCTTTTGACATATTGATTTCAGTCCTTTGGATTTATACCCAGTAATGGGATTGCTGGATCATATGGTAGTTCAGTTTTTAAGTTTTTGAGGAATCACTGCACTGTTTTTCATAATGTCTGTACTAATTTACATTCCCACCCACAAAATGTAAGAGGACGTTGCCAGCATTTATTCTCTTTTCTTGTTTCTCTTGAGTCATATCTATTTAGGTCTAATCGCCCATTTTAAATCAGATTGTTTGTATGCTTTTGACTTGAGTTCTTTACATATTCTGGATTGTAACCTCTTATCAGATATATAGTTTGCACATATTTTCTCCCATTCTGTAGATTATCTCTTTATCCTGTTGATTGTTTCCTTTGCTGTGCAAAAGCTTTTCAGCCCTCAGGCCATAAGCCTGAGTCTAGCAGACCCGAACCTTTCTTTTCTACTGTAAATTTTTACTTCAGCACTTAGGGATACAAGAAGCAATCTATGTTTACCCACCTGGTATGACAAACAGCAAAGAGTATTCACATGTGCAAAATTGTCAAAATGGGATTTGGGGGCATACCTTTATGTTCTGTCTAATTGGTTTTGTGTATGTTTACCTGAGCATTACAGAGGGTCCAGAAGACCCACACCACTCCAGGATTTGTTTTTGTTTTTGTTTTGTACCAGGAGTCAAACTCAAGACCTTGTTCTTGCCAGGCAGGCTCTGTGCTGCTTAGCTATATCACCAGCCTCCAGGATTTTTGTTTGTTTGTTTGTTTTCTTTTGATTTTTCTGGTAGAAATAGCCCAATTCAGTACAATGAAAAACTAAATTTGCTAGTTTGGGAGGAGGTCAAAAGTGAATCATCAGATTACTCAGGCATGGATGATGAAGATAATCCATTATTGTAAAACACATGCTTTCATAACAGAAGAGTAGTATTGTGGATATATGGTGGTGATAATGATCATGACTTTGATGTTAGCCATGTGAGCCAAAGTTCCTGTGACAGTGAAATGGAACAAGAATCAACCCATATAGACACAAGGAATGCAGACCTTCTTGATTCAGATAATGAAGAAAATAGCAACATGAGTACAAATTTGACTAGTCAAAATGTTGCAAAATGGCCATACAACCAAATGGATTGATCCAGTGTTAGAACTAGGTCTAAAAATCTTGGCAGGGATAAAACATATTGGACATAATACCAGTGCTGCCATTCAAGGTTGGAAATTGTGACAGATGAAATGCTGCAAGATGCTATGAGATACACAAAGTCTGAAATGCAAGTAAAATTTTCTGTGTATACCTATAACCATATTTTAAAATGTATTTATTATGACACCTCACTAACTGACCTGAAAGCATTCATAGGTATACTGTACTTAGCATGGATTTCTCATGGTGATTGCAGGAATGTGAAAGACTTATGGAAAAGCAATGGGTCAAAATATGACATAAACATTTATGCCCTTGTAGATGCAAAGACTTATGCTTTCAATTTAGACATTTGTAGTGGAACTCACCCATCAGGTCCTTATTCATATAGTAATAAACCAAATGATATCATGAGCAGACTTGTTGCTCCCATCTCCCAGATTAATCAGAACATGACATTCGACAGTTGGACTGCGGGTTTCCTACTGATGTTACATTTGCTAACAGAGTACAAGTTGACCAGCACAGGAACTGTACACAGGAACAAAGCAGAAATTCCAAACAAAATGTTGCAATTTCAAAACATAGAATTGTATGAAACAATCTTTGAATTTCAGAAGTATATAACATTGGTTTTATATATGGCAAAGAAAAGCAAATTGGTACTGCTGTTGTCAGCATTTCATCATAAAGGAAGTATTGATAGGGAAACCTCAACAAAACAGAAAGCTGAGATGGAAACTTCCAACAACAAACCCAAACATGGAGTAGTTAGATGTTGATGAGTTATACAGCAACTATGATGTCATTTAAAACACAAAGCATTAAATCATACTCGCATGTGTAAACATTGTATTATCTCCTTAGTGTAAGAAACTGAAAGAGTAAATAAGAACCAGTAGGTACAATAGATATTGTGAAAGGCAAAGAAACTGCTCAAAAGGAAAGAAGTGGGTTGGGGGAAAGGAAAAAGAAGAAAGGAAAGAAAAAAAAATATATATATATACACACACACATAAAGGAGCTAAGATTATTGTACTACTAATTCTATTAGTTCATTGAAAGGACTAGTTAGTGCTTATATTGTTTGATCAAAATTGTATGCCTCTATCTGATAATCTGAGCAACTATTTTGAAGATAACAATATGCAATAAAATAAGCATTATTAGTTTTCTATCGTATTTCTTTGAAATTCTGTATCTTTTTTGTTTCTCTTTAAAATAAAAACATTTTAAAAGAAAAAAAAAATGAAGTATTGACCAATTGTTGTGTTTTATTCAATCCTAAACATGTGTAGCATAAAATAATTTGATAGTTTACCAAAAAAAAAAGTGCAGAATATCACAGAGAAGTTTTCTTAGAGGATTGGGGCTGGAACGCATAAGAGATCATTTACAGCAGAGGAAAAAGAAAATACTTCTGCCCAAGGAACTATAAAAAATTGTGGCACACACTGGTGAGCTGACAATTGAACAGGCAGATAGAGCATCACAAAGACCTACTACAACAGGAAAACAAAAAAAGATATCAACTGTGTCCTACAAGAAAGAACAGGAAGGGCTGGGGATTTAGCTCAGCAGCATAAGTGCCTGCCTGGCAAGCACAAGGTTGTGAGTTTGATCCTCAGCACCAAAAAAAAAAAAGTGCAGGGAGACAAACATAAGTGGTATCAGCGTAAGCAGTCTTGTGAATGGAACATGCAGTCTTCATGTGTGAAGACTGCAAAACAGGAAAAGAAGAGAGGTGACAAGACTGCCACATAGGAAAGGAAAGCTAAGCACACGTGCTGTCAGTGTAAGCAAGACATGTTCATGGAACATGCAGGTGTCGTGTGTGAAGTCTGCCTTGGGTGTGACAGTTGAAGCAAAGCTTTTTTGTGTGTTAGAGGTCTATTGGTATTTCTGTTGTTTATATTGGAGTTTATTTCTGATGTTTATCTTTTAGGTTTTGTAAGCAACTACACAGCTAATGTAAAAATGTTAATGTCTATTCTAAATGCACAATACATATCGAGAATTTAATAATTTGTTTTATTGATATTTTATTTTTATGTTAATACATAATTACAGTGTATAATATAATATAATAAAAACCTCCTGACAAAAGAGCAAGACCAGGGGCTGGGGATTTAGCTTAGTGTTGTAAGCACCTGCCTAGCAAGCACAAGGTCATGCATTCGATCCCTGGTACCAAAAAAAAAAAAAAAAAAAATACAGCAAGACCACTGAGATATCAAAGTGTGACCTACAAAAAGGCCAGGAAGCCAGGCATGGTTGCACATGCCTGTAATCCCAGCCCTAGTTAGGCTGAGGCAGAAAAATTGCTGCTAACTTGGGCCACAAAGTGAGCCTGAACAGAGTAGTGACACCCTGTCTCAAAAAGACCCCCCCCCAAAAAAAGGTCAGGAAAGCAAAAGACATGCTGTCAGTGTAATGTATGTATGGAGTGTGCTGTTGGCATGTGTGCAGACTGCTTAAGGTTGACAATTTTTTATAGAGTGCTATTGGTATTTTCTTATTGTTTATATGAAAATTTATTTCTGATTATTTTTTAGACTTTGTACACTAAAATCCAACTGATGGTGAAAATTTTACTTTTTTATAAACAACAAACATTAAAAAGTTAATACTTTATTTTTGTGATTTTTTTCCTGTTAAGTACTCATTGTTTAATATAATAAAACTCATGAAATTAAAATTAATAATTTTCAATAGAAAAATTCTAAAGAATAAACATGGGTCTGACAGACTCACATTTATGCACCTTGATGACAAAATTAGTCTTACGCTCCAAGGGCTAGTTTACTCTGTGTGTGTACCTATTAACACAGAATCCTTAGAGTAGCTTGAAAATCAGAACATAAATCTCTTCCAAACCTTACCATCTAAAATTAACTATTGTTAATTGTTTGGTTTTCTCTCTCCCCACTATTTTCTTGTGTGTGCTTATGCCTCTTTTCAAATAAATTTCTCAAACTACTGTTCTATGTATTGTTCTAACCTTTTTATAGTAATATGCATACATTTTCCTATATTAGTAAATATTACAACATCGTTTCTCATTGCTGCGCAGTATTTTGTCATGTGGAATAAACTTGGGTTTAACCTTTCATTTCATGTCGATGTTTTAGTTGTATAAACGGAAGTGTTCTAGTGTGGCTGCCCCAGGAAGAGTAGCTCATGTCCTTCTCTTTGTTTTCCCAGGTGTCTGTGCCCTCTCTTGCACCAGACCTCCATTCTAATAGTTCTCTGAGTGTCATCTCAGCACCGTGCTCACACTCATGGCACCATGGCCAGCCCTCAGGAGCACCTGAGCTGCTCCTCCTCTCCACATTTACCCTTGAGTGACAACAAAGCCTTCCACAGACTGCAAGATGAGCTCGCGGTTATGGGGAACCACCCCTCACTCAGGCTCCCTGAGGACCAGCAGGACAAGGGGGTTGTGCAAACAGAGCTCATCGAGAGCGGCAACAGCCCCATCACCACCACAGTGCTGACCAGTGTCAGCGAAGACTCCAGGGACCAGTTTGAGAATAGTGTTCTTCAGCTAAGGGAACAAGATGAATCAGAGACAGTGGTATCTCAGGGGAACAGCAGCACTGTGGAGGGAGGGAACACCAGCGGTGCCGAAGACATCAAGATTCAGTTCAGCAGGTCAGGCAGCGGCAGTGGTGGGTTTCTAGAGGGACTCTTCGGATGCCTGAGGCCCGTGTGGAATATCATCGGGAAGGCCTATTCCACGGACTACAAGCTGCAGCAGCAAGGTAAGCTGATGCGTGGACTTGGAAGATGTTTCTTGCGTAAATACACCACCTCTGTCACCACCACGCCCACCGCTCTTCACTGGGTAATCTTTGACTTGCAGGTAAATTTAAAAACTAGGTCAGGTGACGACCCATCCTTTTAGACCGTTCAACTGGAACAGATTCACATTTGTTGGATCTTTTTTGGTTGGAGCCCATCTTTTGTGGCTGTTCAGTCTAATGGTATCCAAAGTAGAATATATACAAGCCAGTCCAAGAGTTATAAGAAGAAAATATCAGAGCTCCTGTTTATCACATCATTTCGAATTTCTGTTTCCATGCGTGTCTTCAGATAGATTCGGTATCCAATATAGTGGTGCAGGTATATAACTTACAAATAAATCAAGTGATGAGTGCATGCTTCAGATGTTGTTACCAGTAGTCTGTATAGATCTACTGATAGTCATCTGCAGTCTGTATTACTGGTGGCTGAAGGAGGGCTGAGTGGCACATCTACAGTTCCAGCTACTCAGAGGTGGGAGCAGAAGGATCACGTGAGCCAGGCGTTACAGGCCAGCCTAAGCAGCACAGTGAGACCTCTTCCTAAAAGAAGTGTGATGGTAGTGGACTGATTAAAAACTGGTCAGAAGCCACACACACAGTAATGCCCCGGAAGTGACAGGACTGCCTTACTATAATAGAGAGCAATGATGCAGAGGCTCACATTTCGAAAAATGAAATATCTAATCAGGCTTGAGAAACATGTTTCTAGACTCCACACCTTTTCAAGTCATACATTTATTAACTTCCATCATGTGTAACAGGCATACTCAGATACCTCAATCCAAGTTAGTAGGGTTTTACATTAGAAGGGACACATAGTCTTGCTGTTCTTTGCAGCTTCTAGTCTCTAAAAGAACATTTTTGATAGCAAAAATAGGATATGTGTAAAATACTGAAAATAGAGGCAAGTTCCCCCATGAAAGCTAAAATAATCTGTGGTCTCCACCTTTTGAGAGTAACCACCATTAAATTTAAGAATGTAGATGGATGTTACTGCCCAGTGGTGCACTTTTCTAGCATTCACATGGCTCCTGTTTTGAGCTCCAGCACTGGGAGAATGAAATAATATATTACATTGTCTATTTTTGTATATGGACATGCTTTTTAAAAAATTGAATCGTACTATTTTGTAAGATTATTTTCGCTTCGCATTGTGAATATTTTTCATTTCTTAAATATAACAATTCAGCATCATTTCAGTGGCTTACATAATACCAAGTTATGTACATGTGCCAATATTTATTTAAGCAATCCCTTATTCCTAGAATATTTGTTTGTATTTTTAGTGATCAGAAGCCACATTGCAATGAACCCTTTTTGCAGATTTCTTTGCTTAGCCCTTAAATTGTTAAATGAATTGGATTGAAAAGAGGTATTGCATTTAGGGCTTTTGATATGTATCATAGTGGCATTAAATGATTTTGTGGGGTTTTTTGTTTTGTTTTGTTTAAAACTCTCTCATCAAAAAATTCTGAGCCAGGCGTGGTGGCACATACCTGTAATCCCAGCACTTGAGAGGCTGAAGCAGGAAGATTGTTGCCAGTTCAAGACCAGCCTAGACTACAAAGTGAGCTCAAGGCCAGCCTGAGCTGCATAGCGAGACCCTGTCTCAAAAAGACAAAAAAAAGAAAAGAAAAAAAAGAAAGAAATTCTGGAAAGAAAAAAAATACAAACCAAAAGTGAGATGATTTAATGTATTTTGTAACTAAAAATACATGCATCTCTTTTGGTCTAGATTAGTGACAGCTTTCACAGCCTACTGGTGTCAATCACATTAACCCCTCTTCTCATGCATCCTGTTTTTCCTCTTTCTGCAATACATTCTCTTAAGCCAAATAGCAGCTTTCTGTATTCATTCCACATAAGTATATTGGGATTTACTGGTAAATTCAGCAATCTCAAGTGCTTTTCAAAATTTGTCTACCACAGCACCTTTTTCTGTTCAATGTAGAAAGTCTATCTGTTTTGTGTATCTTTCCTACATTTTCCAGTACCCTCCAATGTCTGCCTCCTCCACAGTTTTAAGGTTTTATGGAAATTAAAGTTGTTCCTTGTCACACTTATGTTAAACAGTATTGTTCCTCTAAAAGGTGGGAATAATGTTAAGCACAAACAGGAAAATAAGTAATACTTTTCATCCCCCATCCATTGTTAATAGCCATATTTTAACTTACTGTTTTTTAAAAGTTCCCTGTTCTCTGCTTAGACACACAACCCACTTATATCTACTTATGTAATAAACTGCATTTGGTTTTTAGGGTCTTTACTTGTCTATTCTCATACTTGCTTGGGGGATAATTTGGAGGTCTCGATACCCAAACGCATCATATTTATAAACAGGGACAACAGATACATCCAGTATGTCTGCTAAAAGGAGCCTTTTAATTTGTTTATTGTTCTACAAATTTGCGTTTAATTTATCTCCCAGTTGATCATGCATTTTCAGAAAGGCTTCTTTCAGAAATAATTAAGAAACAAATCCAGTCAGCTTAAGCCTTACAAGGGTTCACAGATGCCCAACTCTTCAGCAGACTGCAGGGTGTCCTGCTGAGGGCCGGTGCTGCTTTGGCCTGAAAAGAGATTTGCCAGGCAGAAGCTGAATGGAGTGTTTTCCTGGTCAGTTCTGGGCTCAGGGAGCTAATCCTTAATCCTGCCTTGCAGTCCCCCAAAGGATAACGCATCGTATGTCGCAAACAGATGTGTCCCTGCATTTGGTACTGACGAGAAAATTTCACTAGATTTTTAACATTTTAATGATGTCCTCATTTCCCCTTGAGAAAGTTAACAGCGAAGCCGAAGGAAGGTAGTGCGGATTATTGAAATCTTATTTCCAAATAGTTTCCAGTCTCAAAACAGGCATTTTGATAGCCACATGTGAATAAATAAAGGAGAAGTTTCACCTTACAGTGGGTGAGTGTGAGGGTTTTTCTCAGGCTTGGAGGTCTTTAAATAAAGACAGTAATTATAGAGATGGAGAAAAAGATAAAAGCTGGGGAACAGTACCGGTGAGACAGATACAAATGCAGCAAAACATCCGAGTGAGATTACACAAGCCATCCGACCCTGGAGAGAGCATCGCTAGTGATCCGTTGGGTTATTCACCTTGCTTGACGCTTACATGGGTGCGCGGTTTTATTCGTCTTTATTACTTCTAGCTTTCTCCCACTGTCCTGCCCCTTGGTTCCCCTCACTAAGTGTGGGTGCAGAGCAGGAAGTGAGTCAGAGAGAATTAAATCTCCATCAATTAATGTTACTTCTGCCAGTTAGTCCCACTAGAAAGACTGATGGAAAACACATTAAACATTACTTTCTCTATTTTAAACTACATGTTTTTGAATTATCAATGCCATACCCTTTACTTTTTCCTGGATAATTAAGGCTTGGCTGAATGTAGCTGACTAGCAGACACAAGCCACTGTCAATATAGGAGAATTTTATTCTTTATTATAGTATTTTGAATGGTTGATATGAAAATGCCAAATGCATTTGTCATTTGCATTTTAATACTACATTCATTTCTCATTTTATAAAAATACTAAATATTAGGCACTGTTTCTTAAAATATAGTAATTATAACATAAGATTACAAAGCAGTATGAAAAGAGAAGATTATCTAACATATTACTATGGAATCACTTAATAACAATATAGTTAAAAATTCATTTACATCTGTCCTCACATCATACGCTAGAATAAACTTCAGATGTATATAAAGGTTAACATTTTTAAAAATCACCTACAAATAACTTTTTTGTTTTGTTTTTTTCAGTACCGGGGATCAAACTCACGACCTCATGCTTGCCAGGCAGGCACTGATGCCGCTGAGCTAAATTCCCGGCCATAACTTTTAAAAAATAGATTAGGCAGTGGAGCAAATTACAAAAGAAATGATAAATTATATAAAATAGTTTGTTCCGCCTGGGGATTTAGCTCAGCGGCATAATCACCTGCCTTGCAAGCATATCGTCATGAGTTCAATCCCTGGTACCGATTTAAAAAAAAAAAATAGTTTGTTCCAAAATAATAAACCTAGAAGAAAAAGACTTGTGAAAATATTTTTTATTTGGGTCAAAGAAATATAGAAAGAGCTTCTTCAAATTTATGAGAACTATGAGACCCTAATAGATATTGGCCAAGGAGATTTTCACAATTAATAGAAAGTAGATGTTAATGTGAAGAAAATATTCTGTGTTGCAGACCAATGAATGCAAACTTATAAAACATTTAGTCAAGTCAAAACCAAAAAATAATTGGTAACACTGCCAGCAGAATTACAATAAAACCAACATCTTCATACCTCACTACTATCAACACATATCATAGTCCTTTTGGGTAGCATTTTGGAATAGATATATTGCAAGAGCCAGAGAACATTTTACTCTTTAAATTAGGAAGTGAATCTGAGGAGATAATGTAAAAGAAAAGATCAAATTTAAATGATGAAGAATACATAATACATGAATCAAGTAGAAAATTTTAGAAAAAAAATCACTTCTCTGCCTTTTGGCTAAGATCAAGTGAAAATTTTAGAAAAAAACACCCAACGTTTGTACTAGCGTTAGTCATTGTATTAAAAATTAAGCTAACTAGGGCTTTTATAAAGTTGTTTAAAGACATAATGTCCCAGAATTTAATAATAGTATTTTATTCAGTCTCCAGACTGGTCAAAATGACACCACGTTTAGTTCTTCATGAAAAATTCCCCAATAAAGAAAATTCTTTCATAATGTGCCATTGATGCCTGTGTGCTACAGGAACAATCTGTGGGAATAAAAGTGAGATTTCACAAGCCATTTGACATTTGTCATAGGTACCCTACATACATTCAAAATAGTCGAACCCATGACTTGCCCTTTCCTCCCAAATCTCACTTGGTATCACTTGTCCCTTTGCTGATTTCATATTCGTGAGCTATTTGTATCTTAGAGTTTCTTTTGTATAACATCTACTCATCTTCAATAGAGCAGAAGCTTTTAATACTGCTCCTACCTGAAGAATAGGACAATGCCCATGCTGTAAAACCCCTTTGCTATAATGACTTTTCTGCTCCCTGTAGCAGTGTTACAAAGGTCACGTTTTAGTCGTTGTAATGCGAAACCCCGTCTTATTAAGAATCTAACAGACTCTTTCTGTTCTTGCTTTATCAAAGTAGTAGACAATGAGTTCATTTGCTTTTAAGACCAGAATGTCTTCAAAGTCAGCTCAACACAGTGACCTTTTCAGTGCTCTGATGAGAATCTCAGGTAACCTTCAGTATTGTCATCATCTTGGTCCTCACTCTGTGCGGCCTCTGGCTCTTTGATGTCCTATACTAATGCTCTGGTGAGAAAGGGGACAAAGAGGACTGATTGTGTTATTACCTTTCATGAGGTTACAAATACACACTGAGTGAATGTTTCAAAGTGCTTTATTTTAAAATAAAATTCATTACAAAAATGGTATAGGCTTATGGTTAAAAAAAAACACAGAAGAGGAGGAAAAACATAACATGAATCACAAATAGTGTCACTTAGAAATGACCCCTGCTAAATCTTGGTGCAAAAAGGGAAATGCTTAAGAGAAAGAAAAGCTTGAAAGCTTGCAGGTTGTGAGTAATGAGTCCGCTTACAGCCGTATGACCTTGAGGAATTCATTTGACCACCCTAAGCCTAGTTTCCTGATGTTTAATACTGTAGTCAGGCCAGGCTTGCAGGGTTGTCGTAGAGGTTAAGCATGCACTGTATGTAAAGCTCTACACTGATAAATACTAACAGAAGTGTTACACATAGTTAGGTTCTTCGAAGAATGTTGCTGTATGGATTCACTGAGCATCTGCACTAGAAACTCAGAAAGGAATAAAACGCCTATGAGGGTTATGGGGTGGGAGCAGTGCTGCTGAGACAGGTAGGAAAGCTGACTGAACGAACAGCAGGGTCCGAGGTGTGTTAGCCTGTGCTCTACAGGGAGGAGAGTACTCGGAGCTCTCTCCAGTCTGTTGACTCCAGTGGTTAAAACAAGGATGCACACTAAGTTACGTCAATATGTGCCCTATAGTTCCAAGGCCCATAGGAAGATTGTATCTGGTGGGGGAAGGCAGAGAGGGCAGGGCTCACTCCAGATGATGACATTGGTACCTCCAGCATGACTTTGTAGAATGCACCATGAGCGGATTCCAAGATCCTGTCACGCTTGTTCTCCCCTTGTGTGCCTAGATACTTGGGAAGTGCCATTTGAGGAGATCTCAGAGCTCCAGTGGCTGGGTAGTGGAGCCCAGGGAGCTGTCTTCCTGGGCAAATTCCGAGCAGAAGAGGTGGCCATCAAGAAAGTGAGAGAACAGAATGAGACGGATATCAAGCATTTGAGGAAGTTGAAGCACCCTAACATCATCGCATTCAAGTAGGTCAAGGCTTTTTTTTTTTTTTTAAGAAACGGAGCTATTTTCTTTCCCCACATATATGCACATCAGTTCCAGATTCGAAAGACGTTTTAGGAATATTAAATAGACTTATCACTGTGCTAGGTGCTTTGAGGCAGTACTAAAGAACTATTAAAATTGGGCACCGTGACATATGCCTGTAATCCTGTCACTCTGGGAGGCTTAGGCAGCACTATTGCAAATTCTTTTTTTTTTTCTCAGTATTGCAAATTCAAGCCCAGGCTGGGCAACTTAGCGAGTCTCAAAACTTTTTAAAAAAAATTTTAGAAGGCTGGAGAGGGAGACAGTGGTGACACACACCTGTAATCCCAGTACTCAGGAGGCAGAGGCAAGAGGATTACCACGAGTTCAGAGCCAGCCTGAGCTACACAGTGAGTTTAAGGCCAGTGTGAACTACACAGCAAGACCCTGCCTCAAAAAAAATTAATTAATTAAAAAATAAATCAGTAAATAAAATGGCTGAACCTGTAGCTCAGTGCGAAAGCCTTGGGTTCAATCCCTAATAATTCGGAAAACAAATAAACCAGGAAAACCAAAACCACATAGAAACTAGTAAGTCTGAGTCCTGACCTTAGCATCTTTTAAGCTATGTCATTTTGCCAGAACCTATGCTTCATGGGAGGGATGCGCACGGGGGTGGGAGGTGGATTCTCACCAGGCAGACAGATCCTCTGCGTCAACCTCCTTCAGCAACAGGATGACAGAGGTCACTTCCAGGTAACCTGAACATCCCCAGACTTAGTTTAAAAAAACAAAGTTAACATTGGAAGTGATCGGAAAATAATCATTCCTTGGGTAACAGATGTTAATTAGGTTTCCATTGTCATTAGTTCTTAATTATTAAATTGTAATAGCCTCAGGTTTTCCTAGATCTCTTATCCAGTCATGCTACACACAACTTGCTAGTCCAACGATAGTAGAATTATTGGTGATATTAAGTTCCCTTATATTTCTTTCACAAAATATTTATTTTCAGAAATACACAAATATATGTTTCTAGTTAATCCACTATTTTCTCAATGTTGATTGGAATCCCTAACAGGAGGAAAGTCAAAAGGTAAATTTGTGGAAGCCCCAGATTTGGAAATGCTGAACTCTAACTATATGTAATCTTTTCCTTTTGAGCTCCTTCCCTCTCTTGCCAGCCTTCTGATGTTGCCATAGACCTGAACAAATGAATGGTTAGTGATTTTAGAGGAGAAAAGGTAAAGAACAGGAATTGTAGTCCTGAAATGGAATGAAGGTTTAGAAACTACAGCTTCTGGCATATTTCATATATATTTTTTGTTCCTGGAAAACGTTTTAACTGATTAGGCTATAGTTAAAAGAAGTGAAAGGTGTTACGAATTTCCCTTTCCTACACTAGGACCGCTTCTCCTGGTGGCCTCAGGACGAATGCTTCCTCTTATAACACTGTGGCTACAAAGCTTACAATGTCGCGTGGTAGGTCTTAATTGGAATCATATCCCTAAAGTAAGTAAAAGACATCTTGGCTACAGGTTTGTAGAATAGATTTAAATGAGTGCTGAGACTAAGTTTTAATTTCTTTACACAACCTTGATGGAAGGGAAAATACAACTATAAAGAGGCGTTCAACTGGGATACCAAAGGATGGAAGGAAGGGTTTGGACTCATTTCCTTGTGGAAGGGACACTCATTCAGAGGACATGAGAGAGCTCCAGTTGCTGTTGTAATTCTCCCATTGATCGCTCTAGTGGGTTTAAAAGAAGTGACACTAAATGAAATGCTATAGACAAATTACAATTTGTCCAAAGATGATACCTATCAGAAGCTAATGGGAAGACTGATTTCGGTATACATGCTAAGAAGAGCTCTACTTTCCTTCATTTTACTTCTCTGAGACAACCGCACTTTCTGCATGTTGTGCCTTCCTAAGTGGAAGGAAAAGCCATGAACTTTCAAACTCAGGTCATTAGGTGGAGACTAAGAGCACTGTATTCTCCAGACAGCGAGTGGAGGTTAGGTAGGGAAGGAGTAATCCGGGCTCAGGCCCTGGGGAAGGGAGAACAGGAGTGTATCGAAGAGGATGGATGTGAGAAGCTTTATTTTTCCCTCCTTTCCTTTGCTTCTTCTGTTTTCCTCTTAGTCTTTCCCTCCCTGGCTCTTCTAACAATCTTACTTCCACATTTAGTTTTCAGCATTGCTGGGCAAGCAATGCTATGCTAGCGCCCAACTCTTGAAGCTGAAGATACTTGAATAGTCTTTACCTCTAGGCGGAAGACAATAGCGAGACTGTGTCCCTGGGCCATGACACCACACTCTTGGGGCATTGTGCAGTGTTATGTTTGCAGCCATCTGTGCCATGTGCTGTTGGCCAATGAGTCACATTCAGGACTGTCTGGAAGATACGGGGGCATGATTCAATTTTAATGTCTCCAGCTTTCTGTGCTCCCAGTGTCTTTTGAAGTTCATAGGAACCATATACAGAAAAGAAAGTACAAGATAAGAATACTATATTTTTTCCTTCCTTTTTTTTATCATCTTTTAAGAAAATCCAACCTGACTCTTCCTAATGAAATTCAGTGCGAAGGGAAGAAAAGATAGCAATTAGAGTTAAGTGATTGTTAAGCTGTTATTTATAGGTACTGAGAAACCTTGTCATAGTATACAGAACTGGTAGAGTGATTGCTTCATTGCATTTGCCAGTCAGGAGAGATGAAGCGTCTATAACATATCACTCATAGATCCTTCTTATATTTTGTGTGACAAGCTAAAACATAGTTAAATAAGATGCTGGACACCTTTAAACAAAAGTTTATCTTGATATTCTTAAGCACATTATTCTAACTCTTTCCTGTGTATTACTTCCCCACAATGTTAATTAAATTATTTAATTCATAATTGTACTTAATTAATAATTGTACTTATCTTGTACTCCGTTGAGTTTTTATAGAAGTAAAATAGCAGATACTTGAAATTTTTCCATTAAAAATCAAGATGAGAGTTCTAGCTAGTCTAGAAAATGGTAGAAGAATAATAGAAATAGCTTTATAGCATTTGACAAGCATATCACAGCGGAGAAAATGGAGACTAATTAAATTCTTCATTATCTGCTGTTGTTACAAGACCTTCACATGATCAGTACTTCAACTCATGGCCTCTAAAGTCTTCCCTCACCTGAGAGACAGGACACAAATCACTAGCTGAATAGAGAGTTTAACCAGATGCCTTGTAGACAATACTCTGTCAACTTCTGTAGAAAGTTTTAAAGAGAAGTGCACATGCCCTTAAGAGGTGGAACACAGAAAATTACATATTATAATTTTTTATTTCAACTTAAGAATGAAACTATGAAGGAGAAGTTATAGGATTATTTCCACTTTTATGAGATAATGGTGTTAATATAGGAATCCTCAATGTGCTTGTCTGTACAGAAGTTAAAAGGCTAAAAAGGAGGCGGGGTGTAGTACAGGGAGAGGAAAGGGGTTCCCTTTGAAGTTGGGTTGGATTGGATTTGAATGTGTAACTTATTACTTCTATGAACTACTGGTAGTCATGATTAAGATAAGCCACTTTCGTTCCGAGCCTTACCTGTAAAAAATGCTGAGGCAGGAGGACCACAAGTTCAAGCCAAGAATGGATAGTTTAGTGACTCGTCTCAAAGCAAAACATTTAAAGAGTTAAAGATGTACCTCAGTGCAAAGTCCCTGAGAATCCTCATTACTGCAAAAGCAAAGCAACACAAACAAAACAAAACAAGGGCTGCTGTGTCATGGGAACTTGAAAGACAGATCTTTGGGGGCTGGAATAATCAAGAAACGCTATATGGAAGATGGAGGAAAGGATGGAAATGCAGGCTGCATGGAGGCCTGACATAGATATTTTTATTCTAAGTATGTTCCTCAAAGACAAGAATTAGGAAGAATTATTTAAATGCATTTTTAATAATTTGGATAGAGAATTCGTCTTTATTATTCTTAAAATATAAATATATATGTGCTTGTATGTCTGTATTGATGTCCATTTTTGTGTTTGCTTGGAAGGGGTGTTTGTACTCAGGCGCCATGTTACTGTATTATCATGGAGTACTGTGCTCATGGACAACTTTACGAAGTCTTGCGAGCAGGCAGGAAGATCACACCTCGATTGCTAGTAGACTGGTCCACAGGAATTGCAAGTGGAATGAATTATTTGCATCTCCATAAAATTATTCATCGTGATCTCAAATCGCCTAAGTGAGTTCATCATCTATTTTGTTGTTTGAAATAAGAATTTTTATCAGCCATAATTGAGGTTTTCAGACATGGTGTATATAGTTCAGTTTAAGTCAGCACTGTGGGTAATCTACTTGGGTATTTGGGGGGTTACTGTTGAGCTGATTTGGATTATTGTTGGCACTGGTTTCCTGTTTTGTTGCTTTTCATCATATAACTGTGTAGCAAAATTCATGATCATCTGCAGTCCTCAGTCTCATCCTCACAGTTAGCTAATGCCAGACTTCTTCACCTGAAGTCTTGGTTTGTTTTTCTACTGTGTTCCAAAAAAAATTTTTTTAAACTGAGTTTCTGAAATGTACATAATAGGATAAAAATAGGTAAATAAGAAACATACACAGAAAGAAAATAAAAACATTAGAACCAAGAATTGTTCAGAAAATGTACATCATACAATTTTACACAGTCATTCAATGTGGACTACATACATATTGGGCTTTGAGCTTCTGAGCAACTGAGCAAAAGAAAAAATAAATGGTTATAGTTACAACATCCATAAGAAAAACAGTTAAAGAGAAGCAGAGCTATTTCTAGAATCTATGTTTTCAAAATGACTCCTTGGTAAGCAGTAGCCACTTTAAGAGAAATGTTTATTCAGTTCCCCAAATTACAGGAATGCAAAAACGAAACTGATAAGATGGGATATTTCCATGTAGCTCCTATTTTTAAACATTATTTTTGTTATTTCTCATCATTTTGGTTCATACAAAGACTGATCTCTTTTCAAAAACATATTTGCATCATGTTTTCATGATTTACAACTTTTTTAATTATCCATTATCACATCTTCTTTAATTCTGGCAAAAACTACATGGGATAGGTCTGACAATGCCATTATTCTTATTTTATATAAGAGAAACCTCAGCCCAAAGTCATGGGACTAAACCTGAACCAGAACTTTTGAACCAGTGATGCCTCATCCTCTCTCATCCTGCAGAGATAGAGTGCACGATGAATGCTGCCTCTTCTGCTTGGCAGACAAAAATCTGTCCTTGAATATAAACTTAAAGCTGCTCTCATTTATCGCCATCATTCTCAACAGAATTTTTTACAACAGTTCACTGATGCACCTCCTTGCTTTATGTGCAGATAAACATTGATATACAGTGTCTGTTGCTACTGTTGACATTCTCTACACTCTGCTGCTTTTGCCCTTCCCTGCACACACATAAAGCACAGGAAATACTTGCCAGAGCCGTCTTGAATGATCTCCTTTTTAATCATCGTATTCTCCTGGAGAATAACTTCAGGGAGGAGTTAGGAAATCTTAGCCTGTGTACAGTCAGGAGTACATAACAATGGAGAGCACTCTCCTTTACTCCTGTCACTTAGAGAAGTAAGCTGGTCTCCCAGTGAATCTTCCCCTATCAACCATACCACTGTCAAACCGGGGGGTCTGAGCCTCTGGATTTTAGGTGAACTTTAAGAAGACAAATATTAACCTGGCTCACTGTAACAAGCGATTTCATTACCTATGTGAAATCTAGAATCTGTACAACCCTCACTTGGTTCTGCATCAGCTCTAACCTTCCAAACGCATTTGCTCTGTGCCAACTGAGGCAGAAGTGGAAATTCCTACAGTGTTTGCCTGTCTAGGGGCTCATCGCTTTGGTATCTTTCATGGTATATGGTAATAATAATTTCCCTTATGTCTCAGGTGTCCTGTAACATTTTAATCATCATGTATTTTCACCAACATTAATACTATAAAATCAGAACTCCCAAGTTATGTAAATTTTCCATATCAGAGATTGGCTTTGGCTGTGGCTGAAGATATTCTAAGCAGTTGTTAGCACTGAGCTTTTCAGTTAATAACCATTTGGCATTAGGGGTGTGAGCGAGGTAAAAAGAGAAGAAGGAAGATAAATTGAAAAATGTTCTTGTTTTCTAGCCTCATCAAGTTGATTACTGTTGAGTATAAAGTCTCTTATTGTTAAAAAGAATAGGTTCCTATATCTAAATTAGGCTCTTACTCCCTAACTCCCATGCATTCTAAAGTTCTAAACATATTTTTTTCACATGAATTCAGTCTACTGTGGGAAGCTGCCAGGCTTTGGATTTATATTCGTCTTCACTGCTTACAAGAGCAGTTTGGTCCAGGACACATTTCAGATAACTCCTGGGAAACCTACAGTATGGCTCGTGTGGAGCCTCTTACGCTGAGATTCACTTCTGCTGTCCCTTGTCAGCTCTAGTGAAATCCCAGCACCCACTTAGTCTTTCAGCAAGTGAGTCCCCAGTGTCACCGTTCCATTCATATTAGTCGGCATCATTTAAATAATGCTTAGAAAAAAACTGTCTTCTTTAGTGGGTTAACTGAGACTGGTAAGGATGGAAACCAGAATATATGGAGTACTGGCGCTTTGTTTATCTTAGCTCATTTAATTCAAATAAGAATTCAAAGAGGTCATTATAGAATGATCCATATGGGATGACACAGGCCCAGAGACCCTCATCCAGAATTCAAAGAGCCAGGTGATTTCAGGAAGACGGTACCGCGTCACTGCAGACATCCAGCGAAGTCGAGTCCCCTGTACTCAACCACTTTAATATCTCTGTGGTGAAACCTGTAAAATTGGCACAAATGGGATAAACCGAGTTGCCTGATAGACTTGAACAAATATTTGTAAGCTATTTTGAGGACTTCTAGCAATTCTGAACCGTGACTAAGTTACTGTAACCTGAATTATCTCCATTTTGCAGTCAAGAACACTAGCTTGGAAGAATCAAGTAACCTGGTAAAGGTTACGTGGTTAGCAAGTACCGAGGCAGGTTCAGACCGGAGCTGAAAGCCTCATTAGGCCGCCTTACCAGTCTGAATGCACCGTTTCTAGTGCGTAGCTCATGCCTAATAATGCTGCAAACTACAAACCGAATTCCATAAAGTACAAGGCAGTAAACATGCTCAGTTGCCAGTTAAGAGTTATGGTTTTCATTAGTACTAATGATTTGGGTTTTTTTTAATTTCTTTTTTAAAGTGTTTTAGTGACTCACACAGATGCAGTGAAAATTTCAGATTTTGGGACATCTAAGGAACTCAGTGATAAGAGCACCAAGATGTCCTTTGCTGGCACCGTTGCATGGATGGCCCCAGAGGTGATACGGAATGAGCCTGTCTCAGAGAAGGTCGACATATGGTAAGCGGCAGTGGGGACCATTCTCCCACTCGTGCTCCATTGGGATTTTCTTCCTTCTACACTTAACAAAATAGCCTCTTTTTTTTCTTTTTCCTGTGCTACTGTGAATTGAAACCAGAGACTTTGCACTAAGATACATCTCTAGTCCTGTTTATTTTCTTTTTAGTTTTGAGACAGAGTCTCTCTAAGTGTGAGCCACTATGCCCAGCATCTTCTAGAATATGTGTATTTTTATTATCCACATTTAATTCTTTGATTAATTGATAATTTATCTTGATATAGGGTGAGGGATAGATTTAACTTTTCCCTAGTTGTCCCACACTACTTATTAAGTCAGTTTTTCCCACGAGTTTGTGACATCGCTTCTACTGTATGCTCAGTTTCTGTTACATTGGATCTATTTTTAACCAACCCATTGGTCACACTGTCTACACACACATCAGAATTAATCACTGAGACTGTATGTTGTAATATTTGGTATTGTTGGTTACTCTTCATTGATTCTCTTTTTCAGAGACTTCCTAGGTTTTTATTTTTCTTAGAGTAGTAATTTGAATTTTAAAAGTTTGATTAAAAAATACAACATGGGCTACATTGTGAGATGCGATCTCAAATTTTTTAAAAAGAATAAGAACTAAAATGCAAATCAGTCATTTTGCCATGCTTTTGTATGTGTCCCTCGTTCTGCCCCAGGTCCTTTGGCGTGGTGCTGTGGGAGCTACTGACAGGAGAGATCCCCTATAAAGATGTGGATTCTTCAGCCATTATTTGGGGTGTGGGGAGCAATAGCCTGCACCTTCCAGTTCCTTCCACTTGCCCTGATGGATTCAAAATCCTTATGAAACAGACATGGTAAGAGGCATGTTTCTTCCAGCATCCTCTTGTCCTTTCTTCCTCTAGTGCATGTGTAAAGCTCTCCTGCACTAAGAGGTCTCTACTGTGTATTTGGAGCGCATCACCTGGTGGTGGAAAGACAAGGAGCCATGGAGTTTGAGAACCTTGGGTTCAAATATTAGCTTTGCCTTTTTTTTTTTAATCTACATACATCAGGTCACATCATTCACATAGCAGTTTTTCCTTCTGTAAAATAGAAATTGCACCTGCTCCTGGAGTCATTGTGTTCTGACTGAATAAAACTTATAACTGAAGAAGTTGGAGTTATATCATGAAGTAATGGGCTTTAGTAAATGATACTGTCATTACCTTAGCAGTCCTAGTGGTCTGTTACCTAGGCCAGATGTTAGCTAGACTTCCATCTCACCAGTAGTGGGATCTCCTAATTACATTTTCCTTTCACCCATCAGAACACCAGAATTGTCCTCCAGGTAGCCATTTTGGAGGAACAAATGTACTTCATAAAGTAGCATAAAGTCTTCCGCCTCCAGATCATGTCTTCCAAGACGCGTGAACTGTCTTCTTTACTTTAGGCAGAGTAAACCTCGCAACCGGCCTTCTTTCCGGCAAACTCTCATGCACTTGGACATCGCGTCTGCAGATGTTCTGGCCACCCCACAGGAGACTTACTTCAAGTCCCAGGTGAGTGGGGCTTCTGTCCTCCCCAGTGCAGCTGAGCAGACAGGCAGGGGACGCTCAGCGGGACAGGGCTGCTCTAAAAGGGTGTTATTCGTAGCCTTCAAACAATTCTCTAGCTCTGTTCTTTGTGAAATAATATTATGACACTCCACACATTGGATATTTGGTAGTTTGGTGACTAACATACATGACCTCATTTGAAAAGAACATTTATGTTGGAGTGTCATCCTTCGTGGGTTCTGGTGAAATGGTTGAAAAAAGAGAGGAAAAGGGTGTGAAAAACTATCACGCACCTACATTTGAGTTCGAACTTCTGTTGACCTTCATGAGGGTCTTGCTGTCCTTGATGTAGAAAAGCTGAAACACATAAGAGGGAAGTTAAACATCAGAAAGAGCCTGCGATATGATTAACCCCACAGAAAACCTTTTATCTAACTTTGAGTGTGTTACCTTGGTAGCTCCAAATAAAATTAATCTATCTGATGGTCTTCCCTGTACTAAAACCATCCCAAGACTTATAGGTTAAAACAACAGACTATTTCTTTAGCTCACCATTCTGTGGGTTGACAGTCTAAATTGAGTGCTTCTGACTCTAACCAGGCTCGCTCACATACCCGCTGGGGGTCAGCAGGTTTCCTGGAAGGCTGGCCACCCTATGTGGTCTCATTTGCAAGTCTGCTGAGAGTTTGACTATAGCAGGAGCACCTTCGGGCCAGCTCAGGCTGGTTTGCACAGTGTTCTCAGGCTGGTAAACCCAGCAGGCTGGTAAACCCAACAGGAGAACAAGGCCCAGTGCACAAGCGATTTTCAAGACTGTATTTGCATTGTGCCAATCAAGATCCCTGAGCCAAATTAAGTCACAGTGGACAGTGAGGATAGATATATGTCACCTCTTGATAAGATCGCAGTAGATCCAGACAGGGGAAGAATTACGGCTTTAAATAAAAATGCTGTAAATGCCATAAAGATTGGTGGTCTGGCCACAACCTCTACAGACAGGGAATGATTATTTGCAATGTCCATACCCCTGCTAGAGCCAGGCAATATCAAAAGGCATGAAGCTGTGGCTTTTGAATTAAATGTGATGATCCTAAATAATAGCTTTATGCTTATAGAATGTATGTTACTGAATTTCTTATTCCTCATATGACTTTGTTCTTGTGTTTCTAAAATAAATTTCTGTAAAGTGAATTCCATCTCTCTGTTGACTTTCAGTGTGGTTTCAAAGACTTGTTAAAGATAAGAATAAAAATTAACAGAATAATACATTTTAGGTCCTCCAAGTATAAGTCAGCAGTTCTTAAAGTGTGATCGGTAGGTTTCTAGTTTTCCCAAGACTCTTTCAAGCCATCCATGAGATAGAAACTATTTTCTTGATAATATTAATTCATTATTTACCACGTTCACTCTCATTTTCTCAGGAGTATAAGCAAAGTGTTCTGCAAGCCAGGTGTGGTGGTGCACACCTGTAATTCCAGCACTTCGGAGCTGAGGCGGGAGGAGTGCCCAAAGTTTGAGGCCAGCCTGGCCTACATAATGAGTTCAAGGCCAGTCTGAACTATATAATGAGACCTTGTCTCAAAAAACAAAAAAAAAGTGAAGTATCCTAGAAAAACATTATGGTGTGATGATTTAGCTCTGGCGGCTAATGGAATGTTTGCTTGTCAGTTTTTATACGTAATTTCTCAGTTTTAATTTCTAGTCTGATAAGTATCAATAGCTATAGCTCACATAATCAGATGTTCTTTGGAGTTTTTGGTAACTTATAAGCAAATAATGAGATCCTAGACCTAAAAATTTTGAGAGTCTCTGTTATAAAGCATTCACCCTACTCCCTAACCCCCACTACAGTGGGTGCTGGGTTTAATCCCAGGACAGTACCTGCTGAGCAAAGTATACCAGACTGGGGGGCAGGACACTGTCCCTGAGTCCTCTGCTTTTCCATCCTGCCTGCCCAAGCCAGAGGCAGGAACACTTGCTTTCCTGACAGCAAATAAGTAGTCATCTGCCTTCAGACAGTGAGGCATAGCTTAATAAGGCAGAAAGGTGGGGTTTTTTTCAGTTTCTAAGGAAGAATAAATAAAAAACTCATCCTGTTGGCAAAAGTTCTAGCATACTTTCTATGATCTACAAACCTAACTTTCTCCATAACTGTGTCTTTCAACAGCCTATATATATATATATATATATATATATATATATATATATAGTATTTTTAGGGTATATATATATATATATATATAGTATTTTTAGGATATATATATATATATATATATATATATATATATATCTGAGAAATGGTTATGTAAGTAAAGTGTTAGGCTTCACAGAAAATTAAAAAAATGTGGGAGACTAACTTCATGGTATTTCCTATGGTCTTTGTTATACATTTTGCAAGTTCCTTTAGAACAATTAAAACTATTACCTGTGTATTCAAATACATGTAGGTATGGAGTACATATGAAACATTTCAGATATCTTCTGTTTGTGCTTAGAAAAGACTTAGGCTTTTGACTGCTGTCCAGGAAATCTTTTAAACTTTAGGATACATTTCATTCACACTTCTCCTTTCTTTACATACCACAGTTTTGAAAAGCAATTTGTGGCAAAGATACTAAGTCATAAGCCATTGAGGCAGTCAGTTTAACTATGTATATCTGTAAAAATTCAAATCCTAAGTAGATTTTATTTAAATGCTCTCAAAGTATCACTTTTGAGGCCAGCGTGGCTTTTCTGAGAACCTACCATGTGCAGTGCCTTGTGTCGGGTGACAAAACCCCCACACTCGGTATTTCTCCACCTAGACCTACTCACCTTTACTGTCAAGATAGCCCCAGGATGAGGGTTAACTCTGAGCTCAGAAAGGTTATTCTGGAGCAAGACTGGAGAGGAGAAGGAGGAAGAAGGAGAGAGAAAGGAAAAGAGAAAATAGCACTGTGGGTATCTGTTTTAGACAGGTCAGGCTGCCACAAAATGCCAGACACTGAGTGGCTTATAAACAATGGAAATCTATTTCTTACAAATTAAAGGCTGGGAAGCCCAAGTTCAAGTCCAAGTTCAAGTTCAAGTTCAAGTCCAAGTGCAGCAGACTGGGAGCATGTAAAGGTGTGAGTTCTGGTTCCCAGGTGATACCTCAGCCCTCACATGGTAGAGGGACAGATAAGCTCCCAGGGCCTCACTGTATATGGACACTTACACCATCAACTGCCAAAGGCCTCACCACCTCTTGCCACCACTTTGGGGCTTAAGGTTTTAGCATATAATTCAGACCTCAGCAGCACCTTCTAAAATTCACTAACTCAGCCACACTTTTCACCAACATAAAGTTACACTTAACCTTCACTATCTCCGAATCTGCTGCTCTTGACGGTGTCTAGAATTTTTTAGGTGTTTACCAGCTGATTCATAACTGACTCTGAAATTGAGACTCTCTCTGGCTAACGATAATAAAGTATTTATGAACTAGCTAACAAGGTACTTGGAAAAGAGGTGACCTTGAGCCTGAACCCCTGTCCTGTCACTTAATACTGTCACTTAATACTACCTAAGTCACTTAATTTCTCCAAATACAAGCTTACTCTTTGAAACAGTGAAGATAATCACATCTCCCCTTTCTTCGGGAGTATCTGTGAGGCTCCAATGAAAACTTTAAAATGCAGATGCATTGTAAATTATCAAGAACAGTTTGATAGTGAAGTGTCCTTTCTCACTTCTCTCAAAGCTATAAAAATAAGCCTCCTTTGGGTTGTTACCTGCTGGGTACTTTTTCTGATAAATTCTGAGCTAAAGCAGATAGCAGTTAGGGAACTTCTATTAAATGTGCTTTGATTTGATCTTACCCCAACAGGGAAGAAAACTGGCTGCTCCATGCAAACCTGGCTTGCTCTTGCTGTGGCGGTCTTGTACCTGGGGCCAGTCCTCCTCTAGCCTGCTGATGAGATGCCCTCAGTGTCAGTTACAAATCAGTGTCTCTAGTCCCTGCTCTCCACCCTCCAACAAGACTGTCTGTCAATAGTGCCGCCAAAAGTCCAGCTCACCCTTCCTGGGAGAAAAGGCTTCCTCTGTTTCTCAGCAGCAACATGTGTAGAAAACACAGATGACAAAGCAAGCGATTTGAGTACAGTATTGGGTCTGCCAAGGGTACTGCATCTCTCCCAGACACTGCCCGTTTCGCCAACATGCCGATTATGGCTCCTGGTACTCAGTGACTTTCCCTGTGAGTCTCTAGAAAATGATTCAACCTTGTCCCATAGCCCAGCTGGTAGTGGGTCACAGGCCCTGCTTCGAAGCCCTCCCAGGACCTTCTGCCTTTGTACCATTCTGCCTTCCCCTTGGGCACCACCGTGACCGCCAGAAACTCAGGGGCCTGGGGCTGCAGAGACAGTAGGCTCGTTTTAGAGCTAACCTGAGCTCCTTGGAGCTGTCTCGCAAGTGAGTAACCACAGAGGCTGGACCCTCGGACTAGGGAGGCAGTAAGGAGGACTCAGGGTCCAGTTAACAGGTGGACTGAAGCTCTCCAAGGTCTATCTGATTCACAGTCCGTGATTTCCATGACTAAGCCTCTGGCACCTTGCTTTTATGTTTCTTAAACTAGCCTGGGACTGGCTTGACTTTGTTATTTCCTTTTTTAAACTTATGGTAAAATAGATACAGTATAAAATTTGCTGTTTTACGCAGGCTAAGTGTGTAAGTCAGTGGCGTAGGTTGCATTCACAATGCTGTGAAACTGTTACTGTTACTTCCACAAATTTTCATCGCCCCATTGAACAGCAGCTCTCTGTTCCTCCTCTAGCTGCTGATCATATCCATTCTACCAGCTATGAATCTGCCTATGGTAGCTGTATCATTTAAGTGAAATCACACAATATTTGTTCTTTTATGTCTGACTTATTTCGCTTAGCATGTTTTTGGGTTTCATCTATATTTTAGTATGCGGAAGATTATTTATCTTATGGCTATATGATATTCTATCATGTATACTATATTTTATCTGGTAACTCATCTCTGTTGATGTCAGTATGATGGGAGATGAGAGAAACAGTGTTTGATACAAAAGATCCAGTCTACTAATCGAATAACTGGGGGACTGGAAACCTTGTAAATGGTAGGGGCTTCTCTAGGTCTCCACCAGGACCCAAAGAAGTTATCGGTAATGGTAATCCTCCAACTTTCACTTGGTTTTCCCTTCCCTGCTCATGCAGGACTCGGGTACTTTTAAGCACTCCCTCACTCCCTCCCCACAAACACACATACGCACATTGTACACAGCACACACCTGTGCAGTTGGGGGGCTTGTCACCAACAGCCTTGTATTAACATCTCGTTGCTTCCCCCCAAGTCTGGCCCAACACAGCCCCCTCCGGCCTGGCCTCGCCGGGGTATCGCAGTACTGGTGAGCCCTTGGTGTTTTCTGCCAAAAATTGTTTCCCCAGCTGGTGTCCCCTGACGCTGCCGTTTCCCTGAGGTGCTGCCATCGCCCAGCGGAGCAGCCCTGTCTGCCGCAGCAGAAGCTCTGGAGTCCTCAGGGCCCGGGCTCCTTTCCCTGCTGGGTCACACTCAGGGCAAGGTGGCGACAGTCCGGGGTCCTCCAGGTGTCTGTGAAACCACAGGGGCTTCCCTTGCACTGCAACAGGGCAAGTTTTGTGAAGCTCAGGCATAGCCTTCCCTTGTAAGGTCCTCTCTCTCTTAGACACCTGGGCCTCTGCCATCGGCCGCAGGCCTGCACCACCCCCCTCCCCGCCCGCCCATTTCTTCACATTTGCCTGGTTCGCCTGCATTGCAGGGCACACACACGGTGGAGCTCCTGCATCGATATTCCAAGTATGGCTAATGAAATTCTAAATGAGCATCTACCTGAAAGATGAGACTTTTGAGGAAAACCGATTAGTTCCTAGTGTTTTCCCACACATCCCATTCCCTCTTCACAGGAGGGAACTCCTCTTCCAAAGCTGCTTTCCTATAGTTCCGAAGGCTCTCTGTTTCCCCTCACGGTAGGCTTGATTTCAGGAGGGTTGAACCATCATTCAACTGTACTTTTAAGAGTCTGACTATTCCAATTACCTCACACAAGTGAAAGTAGACAACATCTGTCTTCCTATAACTGGCTTATTGCATAAGGTCCTCAAGGTTAATCTTTGACCTGCATTGCAGAATTTCCTTGCTTTTTTAGCCTGAATAATAATATTCCGCTTTATGTATATGCCTCATACTTTTCATCCATTTATGGCCAATTCAGTTATTTCCACCCTTTAGCTATTGTGAATAGTGCAGTGAACATAGGAGAGTACTAATATCTTTTCAAGATCTGGATTTCAATTCTTCTGGGTAAATCCCAGAAGCAAAATTATCAAGAAACAATGCTATTATTAAGAAAACAAAAGACAGTGTGTCGAGGCTGTGGAAAAACTGGAGCCCTTGGGTGCTGTTGGTGGGAACGTGAAGTGGTACAGCTGATGTAGAAATAGAATGGGAACTCCTCAGCAAATTAAAAACAGAGTTATCATGCCAGAGATGTACTTCTAGGGTGTATCTGGAAGTACCAGAATACTTCTCAGGGAATATATATTTCAAGACACTTGGTTACACATGTAGCCTTTGTTAGAAGTTATCTTGCTAGCTTCTTGAGATGATGACCTATCTGTGGTATAAGCGTAAACTCTTTCAGGCCAGTGACATAGCTCAGCAGCACAGTGCCTACCTGGCAAGTGCAAGGTGCTGAGTTCGATTCCCAGGACCAAAATAAAATAAAATAAAATGTATTAGCTCTTTTCTAGAAACCACCTCTGTGTATATATTCCAACAGAGGTCTTCCTGCTCCCTAAAATTTAGATTAAATTGGCTTGAAATTTCACGTCCTATGGAAAGTCCAATATCTTCTCTCACATTTCGGTGAATTTCTGGCAGTTTTGTAATTCCATGGCCACCTGGCTTTACCTTCCTGCAATTCTTGATCCCCACTTCTGCTCTCTTGGGGTTGTTCCTTTATCTTTGTCTTGTCATTGATCCAGCTGTGAAATTCAGCACCTTTCATTGATTCAAAACAAAACAAAACAAAACACTCAACCAATGATTGATTGCTAGAGACTTTATTGATGGCTCAGGAAATGGAAGTAGTTCAAATTCTGAACAATTTGAATCACATACTGGCTCTTGATCCTTTGTCTTAAAATCTTTATCAGACTACTAAATCATTGAACTATATGCTCTCTTTGTTTTCTTTCTTTTCTATTCTTTCCCTCAACTCCAAATTTCTGAGTAGTTTCCTATGTTTATTCCTGTCTCCTGCTATGCATGCCCCTGGGATCTTGTTCTCCAAATATTTTCTCAAGGTACCAGGGTTCACAAACTTTTAATTCATTACACAAATCATACCACTGTATTTTCTTAATGTGAGGAAGGTTATATTCTCACAGACTCATGTCACCATCTTAAATTGAGCTCTTTTGTCCTAGAACTGATGGCAGTACACTGGTGTGACCAGTGGTACATGGGAATCAGGAAAGAGATATCAAATATTGGAGTAGAAATACAGAATACAGGAGGATGTGCATACACAGTATCATAAAATTCTCTTGTCATCAACCGACTGATATTTCTTGAACCCTTGTTCTGACTAAGGCTCCTGCAGGAAGCAGAGGAAGTTTATAGAAGTGTACAGTGGAAAAAGAACCTCGCACATGATCCTGTGGCGACACCAGGGATAGAAATTCCTCATGTATTAACGAAACCAAATGTTCCTTACCCAGGCTGAATGGAGAGAAGAAGTAAAGAAACACTTTGAGAAAATCAAAAGTGAAGGAACTTGCATACACCGATTAGATGAAGAACTGATTCGAAGGCGCAGGGAAGAGCTCAGGTCAGCTGATGTCTCCTCCTCTATTTCTTCCATGCCCAGGTCTGCAGATATTGGCAGGGATGCTCTTGGTGAATCATCTTTGTTTTCTACACATCGTTTGGCTCTGCCTTTTGCAATTGTGCTTTTTATAAGTTAGCCCGCCTATGAATTTTTAAAAAAACCTTGATTTCATAGAAATTATGAGCAAAATGATGGTTATCAGAGGCTGGGAGAGTACAGAGGAGTCAGGGAAAGGTTGATTAATGATTAAGTCAGGTAAGAGGGAGAAGTTGTCATTGTACAGTGCAGTGACTAGCGATAACAATGGTAGAATTTTAAAAATTAGAAAAAAAGGATTTGAATGTTTTCACTATAAGAAAATGATCATTATTCAAGATTGTACCCTGATTTTAACATGATACAGAGTCAGGGGTATTGCTCAGTGGCACAGTGCCTGCCAGGCAAATGCAAGGTTGTGAGTTCAATTCCTGGCACCAAAAAAATTTTTAAAAACACATAACATGATACAGTGTGTGTGTGTGTGTGTGTAAATGTTAACATGGTATTCAGTAAACATGCACAATTTTTTGTATCAGTTAAACTTTTTAAAGTTTAAACAACAACAAAAAGTTAGCAGTCCTTTTTATCTCTTTTATCCTCTCCTGGCAGCTCCACTGTCCTCCCCTCTGACTCTTATTTTCCTTTGTGATCTCCTGCAGCAAAGATCTATGGGGCACTGCTGTTTGTTCACTCAGCCACTGGGCTGGTCCTGGGAAGGACCAGAAATGTATAAGATCTATCCCTGACTTCAAAATCTTTATAATCCATTAAGGGATATAAGACATATTCATGAAAGTCAGGCATGGGGATGCATGCCTATAATCCCAGGGCTTGGGAGACTGAGGCAGGAGGATTGTTGTGAGTCTGAGACCAGCCTGGGCTACAATGTGAGCTCAAGGCCAGCCTGAACTGCATAGTAAGACATTGTCTCAAGAAGACATATTCACAGACAAGCACTATGTTGGCTGCTAAGCAAACTACCTTAGAGGTAACTTGTAAACAAAAGGAATTTGTTGCTCACAATTCTGGAGGCTAGAAAGCCCAGATCAAAGCACCAGCAAATTAATTGTCTAGTAAAGACCTGTTCCTCACAGATCACACCCCCTCCTCACCTACCAGAGGACAAAGGGCCACCTTTATTCTACTCTGTTTCACCCGGGGCCTACCCTTATGACAGAATACTTCCCAAAGGACCCATCTCTTAATATGCTTTAGATTTAAACATAAGAATGGGGAGCTACAAACCTTGGCTCTGTGCCACGAATAAGTACAAACAAATGATAATGGTGTTGTTATATTTCCATGAATATATGTGGACAGTGTACTGTATTCTTATTAAGATGGTACCAGTACTACACAAACAAAGGCTACAAATTATGCTCCATTTTTATCTGTGGTGCTCCTGGACCATCCAGGTAGGCCATAAACGAAGTAGAAAGTTTACGTCTCTCTTCTTGTCTGAGCCTTTGCATCAGACAAGGAAGGCTTACAATAAAAACAGTAGAGCCTCCTGTTTCTTACTTGGTTAGGCCTGTCCCTGTTCTCCCCAAGGCAGGTGGCCCTCGCTGACCCTGTGTTTTCATTGCTAGGCATGCTTTGGATATTCGTGAACACTACGAGAGAAAGCTGGAGCGGGCTAATAATTTATACATGGAGCTCAGTGCCATCATGCTACAGCTGGAAATGCGGGAGAAGGAGCTTATTAAGTACGTATCCTGACCATGAAGGTCCTCATTGACGTGCACCTGTCCGTCGGCCGGCAGAAATGTACCACTTCTTCCATGTTGTAGCTCCACAGAACTGGCAGATGTTTTCTTCTGTCACCCAGAATTCCCCAAGGGATGTGCTCTGCAAAAGTCCCTGCCCCCAGGGGGACACCCAGATGAGCTGGGCCCCTGAAGGTCCTGTTACAAGGGAACACACGCTGCTCTGGCGTTTGTGGTACGCCCTGCTGCATGGTGCAGAGAAGGTCTTGGTTTCCGGAAGAACTGGGTGGGCATAAGCTGGAGCTTATTGCTCTGGGGAAAGTAAAGTGGCTGCTAAAAACAGTTGGAGATGTCCCTGATGGTGGCAAGAAACCCAGGAGATCTACTGCTACTGAAAATAAGCAGGGTTTCTGCCATCGTATTGTGTTGAGGAAGAGAAAGAAAGTGTCAGAATCATGAGCTGAAGATCAGGAGGAAGTCAGGTTCATCTGAATTTAGCATCATCTTTATTTCTTAACCTGAATAGCAGCAGCCTTGTTATTCAGAGAGCCTGTCTCTATAGTGTGGCCAGAACCTAGGGGTCCAGTTAGTCCACAAAAGTGTTCTTCCCATCTCTTCTAACAGCTGTGGCTGAGATGTGGCTTTTTCTTTCATTCCCCAGGCGAGAGCAAGCAGTGGAAAAGAAGTATCCAGGGACCTGCAAACGACACCCTGTCCGTCCAATAATCCACCCCAATGCCATGGAGAAAATCATGAAGAGGAAGGGCGTGCCTCACAAACCTGGGGTACAGACCAAGCGGTGAGTCACTTTACCCATGGATAGCAGATAAATGGGAAGACAGCCCTTAAAACTACGCTCTCCGACCAGGGTGGATATGGCCACTTGGGTAGCACATAGTTAGCTGGTTATTTAAAACAGAATAGGAAGGTGAGGGGCATTGTGGCCTGAACACTGTAAATCTAGTTTCTCCTCTTAAGATCTAGGTATTTATCATCAACACCAAATAGAGGAAAGGGGATGAAAGGGGTCCAGATAGACCTGGATTCAAATCCTAGCCCACTTTATATGCTAGGCTAGTTGAGCCATAGCACTTGCCCTCTTTCAACCCCAGGGTCCTCTTGGATAAAATAATATAAGGATAGAGTCACCAGAGTGATCTGAGGAAGTCCCCCTAAAGAGCAGACAGGAACCTCAACTTAGCCTGGGTAGATTCTTGCCTTGGTCACAGAAAAGCATTTCACGATGTATCAGTGAGATGCATAGGCTGATTCATTAGACAGAGTTAGTAAAAAAAAAAAAAAAAAACAACAACAACAACAAAAGAAAAACAGGAAGAGACTTCAGCTCAAGGAGCTGAGGGGGCACTTCTGGTGGAGATGACCAGACTGACCCCTTAACAAAGGAATGAGACCAGCTTTTAGGGTTTGTCAGGGCGGGCAAGGGTCTTGTCAATCATTATCTCAGCTCTGGTTTTACAAAGTGGCTCCAGGGGGAACCCTGTATTGTTCTGATTCAGTCCTGAGATGATCATTTCTGCTTCGGGCAATCTCAGTATTGCAGAAGCTCTGCTGGAATCCAGGATTCAAGGAAACGCTGGAAACTTCTAGGTGCTCACTGGCAGTTGAATGAGCCTGTAAACCTCTTGTCTTGGTGTCCTCAGGGTTAAAGGGGTGAGCCAGGCTGTGCAAATTGAGGGTGAATCACCCTGTACAGCCAGTGTTTAGACAGATACTCCTCACATGGTTAACATGGCTACACGCAGAGCCGAGCAGGAATCTGACCCAAAGTTTTAAGGTCATAAAGACATAGCTATAAATGAAAGTCAATTTTTGTTCTGTCCTTTCTTTTCCTTCCTTCCCTCTCCCACCAGGGTCTTCACACTGAGCTACATCTCAGGCCTTTTTAAATGACTTTTTATCTTGAGACAAGGTTTCACTAAATTGTCCAGTCTGGGCTTCAACTTCCAGTCCTCCTGCCACAGCCTTGAAGAGTTCTGGGGTAACAGCCTGTGCCACCCCACATGACTGCTCTGCTTTTATTGGACATCTGTAGGCCCAAGAGAACAGCCCCTGGTTCTTTTGTTAGTTTTAGCAATAGCAGCTCTTCAAGTCCTTAACTTCAAACCTCTGAAGAAAAGACAAATGAGTAATAGGATAAGGGCCCAGGAGTTAGTTTGTCCTCTGTCCCTATGGTGGTCTCTGTCTTAACACATGAAATGGGCTGGAGACATAGCTCAGTAGCACAAGCACCTGCCTGGCAAGCACAAGGTCATGAGTTCGATTCCCGCTACCAAAGTAAGTAAGTAAGTAAATAAATAAATAAAACAAAGTAGAGAAAAGTGCAAGTTAACCCCATAAAGTCAAAAGTTTGTATTGTACAAGAGATGCATTGCACACATCAACTCAAACTGAATAACACATGAGATTTTTTATTTCTATAACCCCTAGAACACAGAATGAATTTATCATAACTCTCAGTCTATGAATGGCACTCTTTTATTTATACATTTAGTTAAGCATTTCTCAGTGTTGGTTTGTTTTACAGTACTAGGCATTGAACCAGGGGAACACTGAGCTACATCCCCAGCCCTTTTCTGAGACAGGGTCTCAATAAATTGGCTAGACTGGCCTCAAACTTGCATTCTTCCTTCAGCCTTCCAAGTAGCTGGGGTTACCGGTGTACACCCCCTTGCCTGTAATGTGGTGGCTTCCCGCTTTTATTTTATTTTTTGAGATAAAGTCTGGATAAATTGCCCAGACTGGCTTTGAACTTGCAATTCTCCTGCCTCATTCTCCTGCTTAAGTTTTTTTTTTCAGTAATGTAATAATGCCACCAAAGACAAAAGCTGGGGCTTTGATAATTACCTATGTCTAACTGTATGGTTCCTTTCATTCTCTCCCTGCGTGGCATTTTTGTGAACTTTTAAGGAACATGAAATCATCTTTCAGATCATAGGTGTTCAAAAACTAGAGTTTTGAGTAGCTCAAAATAAAACGTCACCGTTTTCCTTTTTTTTATGTTTGCCTCATATTTAGTTTAATCTTAACTTTGGGGGCAAGTGTTACCAGGTTTTGAGGTGCTAGAGTCTCCTGGAGGTGATTTCTAGGGTTCTTTCTGTGCTAAACAAAGAACTGGTCGAGATAAGTGCTAATGGTAGCAATGTCTTATTAAAGGTAGGAAAAGAAACAGGCTCTGCACAGAGGCATTGGACCCAGTGAAAGAGAAGAAGTGCCCTGCAGCCTGAGGCCACCACTGCGCAAGAGAGACTGTGTTTCAAGTTATTAGTTCTGCTTTATGATGAATACAAACCAGCCAACCTCTTATCTATAAATGGTATTGTAATCATAGGAACCAGGTGCTTTGCAAACTGCGAAGTCACATAGCAGGTTTATTCTGACTTTTACACTGTCAGCTTCCCCGAGAGAAACCTCCCCTGACTTAGAGCAGTGTTACCTCAGCTCTCTTTTAGGTATCACCACAGCCCGTTAGCAGATGCCTATAACGGGCCTTGGAGGACTCTCCTATCTCAGTAGAAGAACCAGAACCTCTTCAGTTAAATAACTTTGTGCAGCATAGATTGACTGTAGATTCCAAGGAAACTTTTTCCAGAGCCCAGAACCTTGCCCACCTTCTAAACCAGTAATATCTGGAATGTCCGTTAAGCAAGCCTTTGACCTTACTTTTCCCAGAATAGAAAGGAAGCCCATCTCGGACTCCCAGTGCCTACAAATATCCTGTGAGCCCTGGAGAGGCCAAGCAAGGCCTTCAGCTCAGCAGCCTCTGACCTACCCCATATCTACTGAACCAAAGTCTTCATTTTAACAAGTTCCATGGGTGACTCACTCCTACCTTCAGGTTGATGCTCTGACTGTCCAGTAAGCCAGCCTGGAAGCAGGGACAGACTGTTGTCAGAATGCCATCACTAGACAGAGAAAGCCCGACCACTCCAGATGGTCTTTGGTTTCCTCCTGATGTGGAGGAAGAACCATATCTATGGCATCCATTCAACATCTGGGACATCCAAGGGCTTGACGGGCATCTCAGAGACTACTATGGGGGTAGAAAAGACAAAGGGGAGAACCCCCTGCAGGAGGGGTGTCTGATCCCATCCCCTTAATTACATCCAATACCCTGAATTTTTCATAATAATTCAGTTTGAGAGAAAGAGTCCGCTGTTTAAGAAAAAAGAAAGTTTGGACCCTTCAGTTCTAAAATCTGCTGATTGGTATCTGTCTGGTCAAGAATAAGGGTGTAGCTACTCATTAGTAGGCAGGAAGTGGCAGTACTTCCGGTCACCCTAGTCTCCGCCCTGAATTAGCTCCTCAGTTCGGGAATCATCTTTTGTTTATCTGTGGACCTTGGAACCATTGTGGGCAAGGTTTACCTTCAGCCCTCTGGCTTCCTCCCACGCATGAGCATCGCTGCTCTGGTGGACACTGGGCACAGGGCTAAGAGAGGACACCTCCCATTAGGGTCACAGCACCAGGCCTGTGTCAATTCTAACCAGCCCCATTCTCGTCACCTCTGCTCAGCTTCCTGGGCTCTCTGATTCTTTCCTCTCCTCCGACTCATCTTGTCCCTGCCCTCCTTTAAATTGTACTGGGGACCTACTATAAATAACAGGCCCTGTTAGGGTCCTTCACGTGCAAAAGTGGACAGGACTTAGTCTCTGCCCTCCAGGAGCCACATCCTGGTCAAAGGCCTCAAACAGCCTCCTGCTTATCAACCCCAGGTTCCCTTCCTGGTACCGGGCCTTGTTGCTTTTGATCTCCTTTGTTATCCATCGGGTTGCTGGTGGTGAACAAATACCCATGTCCAGACCTTGGCACCAAGCCGACAGGGTGATGAGAAAGGGAATCAAGAACCCTGTAGAGGAGAACTACGATTTAAAGAGGGTTGGGTACCTAGGCTGATGGGACACACAACAGAATCCAGAAGGAATAAAGCAAATCCTCTGTAAGTGGGCATTTGGGATGTTTCCGCCTTTTTGCCATTTTAACAATACCATAATCTAATTGCATGAGACACACATCTGTGTGCACATCTGTTCTCACCATTGACAAAATCCCCGAATGTGTGACTGATGAGCGAAAGGATGTGTGGGGCTGGATATGTAGCTCAGCACCAGAGCACTTGCCTCATTTGTGACCAGAGCCCCTAGGTTTGATCTCCAGCACTGCAAAAAATAAAATTTAAAAAACCAAGCCAGGGGTGGTGGTGCACGCCTGTAATCCCAGCACTTGGGAGGCTGAGGCAGGAGGATTGTTGCGAGTTCAAGATCAGCCTGGGCTCCAAAGTGAGCTTAAGGCCAGCCTGAACTGCATAGCGAGACCCTGGGCATTATGACCAAAAAATAAAAATAAAGAGTGCGTGTATTTTTAAAACTGGGGATGTATTGTCCTAAACTTTAACTCGTTTGCATGTGTTTAAAACTAAGCCTGCTCTTTTCTCCTAGGCCGGATCTGTTGAGGTCTGAAGGTATCCCTAGCACAGAGGTGGCTCCCACCACGTCCCCTTTGTCTGGAAGTCCCAAACTGTCCACCTCGAGTAGCAAGAGCAGATACCGTAGCAAACCGCGCCATCGCCGGGGGAACAGCAGAGGCAGCCACAGCGACTTCGCAGCTATATTGAAAACCCAGCCAGCCCCGGCAGACGCGCCCCAGTACCACGATCCTCCGCAGCAGCAATACCAGCAGCCCCCTCCGGCCACATCGCATAATCCCCACCCGCGACTCAGTGTGCACGGACAGGACATTGCGACCTGTGCCAACAACCTGAGGTACTTCGGCCCCGCGGCGGCCCTGCGGAGCCCGCTCAGCAACCACGCGCAGAGACAGATGCCGGGCTCCAGCCCTGACCTCATCTCCACTGCTGTGGCTGCAGACTGCTGGAGGAGCTCCGAGCCTGCCAAGGGCAGGGCTGGCCCCTGGGGCTGCTGTCAGGCTGACCCTTATGACCCCTGCCTCCAGTGCAGGCCGGAGCAGCCTGGGTCCTTAGACCACCCCTCCGCTGAGCCAGCGCGGGGGAGCCCCGACCTTTCCACGTCACCAGCACACAATCCACTCTCGGAAAGCACCCGAGGTGCCCAGAAAACGGAAGAAGATGCGTTCAACGGCTGCCGGTCCACCTCGTCCCTCGGCAACCCTCACCACGTCACCCCGCCACCGCTACCTCGAAAACCAAGGCCCCTTCAGAAGGTAAGGGGTGACGGTGGGGGAGACTGTGTCCCTGCCTTGGCAAAACATCAGTGTGCAGCCTGCTGCACGCATTGTAACCATGCTTTAAAAATCTGCGTCTTACCGAAGGATAACAAAAGCCATTTAAGTGAGGGACTAGGGAGTAAGGTTTGGGAACTGCTGGAGTAGGGACTGATTCGAATGTAGATAATTCATAGATATGTGGTCAAAATAGCTTGGAAACCACTAGCCTAGAACTCTGGTCTTGAGGGATGTTTCGGGAAGGAAGTGTCTCATTGTACAATAGTTTGAGAAGCAGTGCCAAGGGCGAGTCAGCCACCTGGTGACTCTGTCCCCGCTTCCCTCTGTAGAGCAGCGTGTCCTAACACACACATGTACATGTCGTGGTGTTGCTTAACTTTCAAAGAGGTGAACTGTCCTCAGCCTCTGATAGTTACTTGAACCTAATTAGTCAGCTTGCGAGATCTACCTAACCCAGTGCATCCTGGTGCTGTGGTTAAGGACAGTGGACCCAAAGCGTGGGGTTCTTCCTGCTTTTCTCGTTCCTGTAAGGAAAGATGATCTCTTCAGCTGGGTCCCTCACCCAGCCTTCCACGTTCCTTTGGCCCAGCCAACATGCTGACGCAACAAAAATGCATGTTGCACCTCTTTGAAATCAGCAAATGATAATTGTGTATATTTATGGTGCTACACACCTGCTCATATGCAATGCTGTGCTGGAGTAGGGGATGCAGTACAAACCAGATGTGTCCGACCCCCAGAGAAGGTGTGTCCTAGTACAACTGCAGCATTAGTGACAGAGTGACGCATACAGAAGAGAGGAGAGTAGCTGTTGGGCTCGGAAGAATAGAAGGGTCACTTCTTGTGCAATCTGTGTAGCAGAGCCTGGGACTGCTAGTGGCCAGGATGAGGAGAGTGCCCTCAAATCCAAGACATCCTCTCTAACTTCCCCTCCGTCACTCCCCTCCCTGAGGGTAAAAACTCAGTTCTAGTTTTGGGGGGTAAAGGGGCAGTTTTGAAAAATGATCCCAGGGGTGCCGTACCACTCAGCTACACCCTCAGAACTTTTTATTTGTTTTGGGCAAGGATCTCATTATCTTTCCCAGAAGTCCTCCTGCCTCAGCCTCTCAGTAGCTGGACTTAGTGACGTGTGCCATCACACCTGCCTCTACCCCTCTCTGTCCTCCAGTACAGGGCCGGTCATTTTGAGCACCAAGGACAAGTTGCTAAATTAATAAATGGGAGTTCATACGTTAGAGATGACATTCAGCAGCCTTCTACCAAAGGCCTCTTGGCGATAATTTAGTCTTTTACAGATAGTGGGATGGAGGGGTGGGGACAGAGAGATAAAAAGAAATACAAGCCTTTCCCCTCGTTCTCCTCAGAGTGGAGATGACTCTTCGGAAGAAGAAGGGGAAGTAGACAGTGAAGTTGAATTTCCACGAAGACAAAGGTAAAACCAGTGGCCTGCTAGTGCTGTCAGTGTCACGGGCGAACCCTGGGTTTCCCACTCCTGCTGTCCAAGCACACATCACCCTGGACAGCCACCTCGCCAGGAAATTGGAACTCTCCACTGCCACAGTCAGAAGGTGGCTCATCAGAACTCATGCCCCAGGCGCCTCCTCAGTGACAGTGGCCAGCGCAGTGGGCAGCATGGGGCGGGGGGGGGGGCCCTGATGGTGGTGGGGTGACTACGGGCTTCCGGTGGACCTGCCTGTGGCAACCAGCTGGGGCTGCAGTCACAAAACACCACAGCCTGGGTTAAACAACAGGAACTGATTTCTTGTCTCTCTGGAAGCTGGGAAGTGCAAGGTCCCAGCGAGGGCTGTGCCACCTTCTTGCTGTGTCCTCACGCGCTAGAGAGAGGACGGGGGAGGGGTGTGATTCAGTTTGCTAACACTTCTCTGCTCGGTTCAAGTTAAATAGTTTCTGCCCACTTGCTGTTTAGCCCGGGAGGGGGGCAGGGAGAAGGAAGAGCGACTGGATCATCTCTGAGCAAGGCTGGGGCGGAGGGGGGCAGCGCCCGCCCGGGCTAAGCCGCTGTGTTCCGCGCCTCCAGGCCGCACCGCTGCATCAGCAGCTGCCAGTCCTACTCGACCTTCAGCTCCGAGAACTTCTCCGTGTCCGACGGAGAGGAGGGGAACACCAGCGACCACTCCAACAGTCCCGACGAGCTGGCTGACAAACTGCAAGGCCGCCTGGCCGAGAAGCTGGACGACCTGCTGTCGCAGACGCCAGAGATCCCCATCGACATATCGTCGCACTCCGACGGGCTCTCGGACAAGGAGTGCGCGGTGCGCCGCGTGAAGACGCAGATGTCGCTGGGCAAGCTGTGCGCGGAGGAGCGTGGCTACGAGGTGGGCGGCCCTCGCTAGCGCCCCCTACCGGGCTCCTGGGGGTTGGAATGTGCCCGGGTCCTTAGGGCTTCTCTGCCTTTCCTGCGGTTGGTAAAATACCGCAGCTGCCCCTGTGGTGTCAGAAGACAGAGCGTTCGGGGACGGAGGCCTCCCCCACCTCCCCGCCCACCCCCAGGCTGCTCAGGGCGCTGAGCTTCCCCATCTGTGTC
>PVLA01004580.1:0-52932 GCA_004027455.1 Hydrochoerus hydrochaeris | reverse complement strand
CCTGTCTGGGAGGAAAGCTCCACCTCATCGGGTTCCCGTGAAGACTAAATGGAAGCGAAGCTGCAGCAGCAACAGCGGCTGGAGCAGGGCAAGCGCTGCCTAAGAGGAGGCTTCGAGGTGGAGACTAAGCGTCAGAGCCAGGGCCGTCGTGGTCATACGAGTCTCTCTCCTCTGCAAGCCCCACAAGCACAGGACTCCCCCAGGCCCACCATCTTTCAGCCCCCTTCCCCAGCACGTGCCGGTCACCCGGGGGCGACGTCCCCCCGTGCGCTCACTGAGGGTTGGGTGAAAGGAACCAAGTCCGATTTTGTTTGACTTTGCAGAACCCTACGCAGTTTGAAGAATCGGACTGTGACTCTTCAGGCGGGGAGTGCTCGGACGCCACAGTGCGGACCAATAAACACTACAGCTCTGCCACCTGGTGAGGAAGGGGCGCCGTCCTGGCCGGCTCACGGCACGGTGGCATCTCGGACTCCCCCAGCTCTTCCCACTCTGTCCCTTCTTTGTCGGGAGGAGAGCTGCCCCTCTCTCTACCCCTAGAAATGAGCTGCAATAACAGGAACAGGAGACTTCGCAAATCTCTGGGGGAAAAAAAATATCCAAATGCAATTAAGTGTCATTGAACATTTCAATCAAGAATGGCAGGGATCTATTTTATTGAATATTCTAGCTACTGTAACATTGATATTTATTTTTCTTGGACATTTTAACACTTTGTACTGTAAAGAGTGAACTATATATGATAGAGTCACAATAATTTCTTGCAAAAAAAAAAAAAAAAGGAAAGGAAAAGAAAGAAATAGACTTTAGGAGCAACATGCTTGGGAATTTATGGGGCCGGGAAGTATTATTGCTGCTTGAACAGGGGACCAGATCCTTTGGCCATAAGTGACCGAAGAAGCATCAGAGCAAGACATATCGAGCATTTTAGAATACAAAGACACAGAAGGAAAAAAGCAAGCGTAGGTAACCTGTGAACAGACACACTGCGTTCAACCAGCTTGTCCAGGTGGGTTGTGGAAATGACCTAGAAAAGTCTGGTGACCACACACTTACACTCGAGGTCTCTGAAGGCATGTGCTTCCTCAGAGGAAAACCCAACCAACCTGTCCCTGCAAGAGCTGCTTCCGTGTCTCAGCTTCCAGCAGCATTTGGGAGGGAGGCTTACAAGATAGTGTCATGCCCTGTCCCTGGCAAATACTTCCCTTTTGAATGCTGTCGGTTGTCATTACCTTAACAAATGTGTTACCTTGACCTATCTCTTGATCTTTCAGATTCAAGTGCCATTTTCCTGTAGCTTTTTGTTTGTTTTTGTGTTTTGTTTTCTTTACATTCCAGCCGTTGACCGCTTCTTTTAGGAAAGGTTTGGGGTGGGAGGGGTTGCCGAGGAAGAGAAAGGGTAAGAGAAAAGGAACATCTGTAATAATATTAGGAAAACAAGTGTGGAGTGTGTGGAATTCCATGCTCAGCACGCTCAGGTCGGCTGTGTGGAGGGAAATGGAACCATCCCTCTCCACAAACAGGTTCCTCATCCACTAGGATCACACTGATTCAAACAGAACAGAATTCGAAGGCAGTGGCTGTGCGTGTGCAGTGTCCACTACCAAGCCTTCTCCTTCGTTTTCACACAGTAACTCATTCTATCCCTGAAGCTTCACTGACAGGCTGTCCCCATCGGCATAAAGGCAAAATAGGCAACTCGCAAAAGGCGACCCCTCTCGCACCTTAATAGCATTTCTGTTCATTGCTGCTTGTAAAATATATTTTACTTCACTCTGAATCAGTGCAGTTTTTGTTAAGTGGACTTAGAAATTGATAAAGAGAACAACTAATGCTAAGCAAGGAATTGGAAAGGTTTTACACTGTGAAAGCCCTGAGCTCTTCCTGTCTCAGAAGGCTCTGAAGAGCATCCCACAGGAATTCCCCGCGGCTTGGCTTTACTGAGCTTTTTATCTAGAATTTTACGGACAGATGTTGACCTCGTTTCTGTCTCTGACTCCAAGCTAGGTTGACTATCCAACAACCTCTCTCTGCTTGCTAGAATTTCTGACCTTGTTTCCTGGGCATTTCCGGCAAGCCTTGCAGTACAGGTATTAAATCATTTCCAGGGCAGATAAAAAACGGTGCCCCCGCTCTGGGATGTACTGACTGCATCAGCCAAAAAGAGAGAAAGGCGGAAGGGAATTGAGAGCCGTCCCTTTTGTTCATTTCATCCCTCCACTTGTTTACACTTTACGTCAAGACATTGATTTAAAATGCAGTGTCTATAATTTGTAGCTCATAGGTAGGGTGAAGGAAAATGTTTAACTTATACAGAGAACAGTATTGTTTGCATTAAATTATTCCATTTTGTATGACTTCCCGTAGCTGGACTACACTGGAAGATCTTAAGTTATAGCATTGTTATCGTTGTTATTTTATTTTATATTATCATTCTTTTCTGTCGATCGGAAGGTGCGGTCTACAGTGTAGCGCAATGATTGTGTGGCTTGCTAACCATGGATGATTATGGATTTTATGATTTGAATGAAGGCATGAAGATGGAACTGCCCTGGTGTCCGTCTTAGCTGTTACTCCCTGATTTTCTGTGTACATCAGTCATCTGAGGGGGCGGCTTCTGCCCGGAACCCCAAGGTTACGTTGGGGATTTGACTGGACTGTAAAAGTGCCTGGGCGGATAGATGCCTGCGTGGATGGATAAATAATTTAGAAGCTGTCGACTTGCCCAAATTTCATGAGAAATAAAAATCATGGGAGTACATTAGAAACAAAAAGAGAATTATTGAATACCCGGAGAGGAACAGGCCTCATGTTTCTACAAGGGGCTTATGCATTAGTTTCAAAAATTGGTTTCTGGCAGGAACAGTCTTCTTCCTGCCAGAAACCACAAAACCAACCTTTTCCCCCTAAGTGGAAGGGGCAGGAAGACTTAAAAAGAAAGGAAGGAACAAGAAAGAAAGAGAGAAAGAAAAAAAGAAAAAGAAAGGGCATGACATCAAATGCCTAGCTGTGATGCCATCCTATAACTAAACTAAAGATATTTAAGAAGGCAGGACACGCAAAACCTTGAGTCACTCAGAGGATCGCAGGGCCGGGTGAGAGCCTTGAATGTGACCTCGCTCACACTGACTCTGCTTGACTGTTCCTTAGCAGGGGGCTGCGACAACTCTGGGTCCTTTGTAGCCAGCACAAAACATGGGCACTTCAGTTTCTTCGTGTGTTGCCCACATTCGGTGGCAACAGAGAAACAAGGGGGTCAGCACCCATCTCATACACGTCATGATGGTCTTCCTAGAAAACCCAGCCCATCCCTCCTCGTTTTGATCTGTTTTTTTTTTTTAATTCCCATCTTGGCTGTCTGTCATGCTAACAACGCCTCTCATCCAGACTGACTCTTAGGAGCCCAGTTGGTCGGGGAAGTAGCGTTGTGTCCTCAGTGGTTCACTGTATTGTCAAGATTTGAATAAAGTCCACATTGAACACTTTTTCTTTTAGTAGAATTGACTAGAGGTTTCCAAGACCTGGCGTCCTGGCGTCTGGTGTCCTTTGTGCAGATTAAAAGGGAAATACTTTCTGTACCCACTGCCTTGTCCTTCATTGCTCGCCTCCTGAAAACCAGGAAAATCTTGAATCAGTGTGTTCCTTGGAGAATGGCTCCACAACCATCTGGAGGATGCTGAATCAAGAGCTCAGGGGATTTCAGAGCCAGTCCTTCAGTCCTGTCAGCCACAGCTGTACCTCAAGGAACCTTCTAGGGCTGTGACTGCAGCCACATCACAGCTTGAAGGTCGAACTCCCCCGGAATGAAAGTGCACAACCCAACCCTCAAACATCTGCTCTTGCCTGACTGTAGGATGTGTTTGTTTCCATTTGTGTTACACATGCACGCACGCCTTGTGGGGGTAATTTTGGTTTTTATCTTTTTCTATATCACAGTCTCAAATAACAGTTCCCCCTCAGGCTGCTCAGCAGGGGGATGGAGAAGGCTTTGAAAGGGACCTTACACCTCTAAAGCTCAGCCCTGGAGAGCTTGGTGGGGAGCTCTACCTGGAGAGCTACTGTAAGGTGATTTGGGATGGCCTACTTGAAGTTCAGGTATTTTAAAACATTAGTATCAACAGATTTATGGCCAGGCATGGTGGCACATGCCTGTAATCCCAGCACTCAGGAAGGTGAGGCAGGAGGATCGTGGAGAGTTCAAGACCAGCCTGGGCTACATAGTGAGACCCTGTCTCAAAAAAAAAAAATCTTTGTACAAGTAAAGTCATTTTTTGTAGGATTTAATAAGTACTAGGCATTTATTTCAGGGCCTCACTATGCTGTTATTCCCTTGACCCATCCCAAGTCTAGATGTGATGGTTTTGAATTTTACCCAACCCTGCTTACCAAGCCCTTCCCTGCTGTGGAGCTCTGACATCCTCTCAGTATGAACAGTCTTCTTGATTAGATGGCTTCATGCTTTTGGGCATTTTTTTCCCTTTTCTTAAAACATTCCTACTTAAACTTCCTAAAACTGAATTTTTCATAGCAGGATATACTATTGGAAACCCAAGGTATTTACACCCTCCTTCACAGGACAGCGTGGTATATTTTGGGTTTCTACTAGGCCAGGAACAAAGCATCGCCATCTACCACCTTCTCCTCAACACCCAAGACTGCACTTAGGGAGCACCACATCCAGCCCCAGACCCCCTCATAACACGGCACTAGAAGCAGCGTTACCATTTGATTGGAATTAACGTGCAAAGGGAGATGCCTCAACCCACGTCATAGTTCATCATCAGTTTCCAAAAGGTAATGTGAGATCTGGAGTTTGTCCTAGTGGGACAACAGGATCTTACTGACATTCTCCTTGTGGATCCCACCGAAGGCTGACAGGGAAAAGGCAACTTGCCTCTGCTTGCGGCCCCTTTTGGGCCACAATCCCTGATGGGTCAAATCCCAAAATGTGTCTTCATTTGCATTCTGGATGTCGAATGAGCAGGTTCCTCCTGAGATGCCACGAGACTCACCTGACATTCAAGACTGGTTACTCCTGTCAGTAGGAAATCAGTGCCTTTCCAGGCAGCAAGGTTTTCTTCACTGATTTCATAGAACAAATGTCCCTGTGTACTTACACCAGCAGTGTCACAGTCTCACACTGGCCTGAGAATCTGCTTAGTCTGCTTGAGTGTTACAGTGGGCGCTGCAAATGCTGACCCTCTGCAGAATGCATTGGGCTGCTAAGAGGGTGACCCTGTGTAACCTGGAGCATTTCTCAGGGACAGGTGGTGGGAGAGGGGCGCTCTGAAATCACTGCTCTTGAGAAACAGGAGGAGCAGGTGCGGATTTGATTAGTTGTCATGCAGTCAAGGCATGATGGCAGGATTCCCCAGAGCCAGGTCTCCAGCAGATGGCAAGGTCACTACCAGGAAGCTTCCCACAGAATCCCAGGGGTACTGCAATCCAGGGCTACTTTGCAGTGCTCAGGGGCTGCTGTCCAGTGATACAGTACTCCCAGGCCCGTGAGCCAGAAGAAACCCCAGCCAGAACCTTAGAGGTTAGCAAGAGGCCCCATCTTAACCACGGCACCCGAGCAGTGCTCACCTCCAGTGGGAACACTTCCCGGACTCTGGAAGTGGGAAGACCCTCTGAGTCCTTAGGACAACACTTTCAGTTCCTATTAATTTGGAGCAAGTGAACTTCTTTGCTGTGGCTGAGTCTCACCTGTCTCCCTTGTGGTCTGTCCTGTCGGTTCCCTGCCCCTGCGGTTGGTTCCCATGTTTGTACTCAACAGCAATGGGAACAAGAACAACTATCAAAGCAGAACAAACACATGAGATTAAACCAGCGGTGTACTTCAGTGTCCTCTGGTCCCGTCCTAAAGGTCTCGCTGGTGTCCTGCGGGCCACCTTTGCAGGCCTTAGCATTTGTCTGAACAGCAAGAAACGAAGACTTCACGTGAATGGGTTTTCCGCAACCAGGGAAGACGTGGGACTCTCGCATTCAGACACAACCACAAAAGGAAGAGTAAACCACTGTTTTGGTCATAGTCTCTACTTGAGTTTTCCCAAAGAGCCTACACAGGCAGTCCACTTCTTCCCTGGCCATTCTGCTGCCCATCTTGCAGCTGCTCCTACCCCTAAGAATACTACTAGAGCATAAGCGGAGAGAAGAAAGGGAAATCTGGGAGAAGTTTGGTCAGAGGCCTGCTGAGGGTGGAAAGCTAGAGCACCACTTTGGGTTGTCTGATTTTCAGTCAATCCTAGGTTCTCTTTGGGGAGGACAGTTGAAATTTAGCAACGTGTAGAAACAAACATTCGTGTCCACTTATTTAACATAGGATGTTTATATCCATTTATTTGGGAAACTGCTTTACCTGTAAACTCATAACCAGTAAGGCACATTTTTGGAAAACCATGCTAGAGGAAAGGAAAGGACAAGGTTAAGGGTCCTGAAAAGGGACAAGACACACACCCTTGCCACAGTGTGGGGAGCTCCGTCCTTTTCCCTTCCTTCCCCCCACTCAGAACACTAATGGCCACCACTACCAACATCATTTCCGCACCTCCACATAAGCCTTTTTCTAAAAACAAGATTCTTTCTGTGTCCAAAAACCACTACCTGGGAGTGCACTCTTCCTACAGAACATGGTTATTCCCAAGAATTCATACAGAAAAGAGACCTAGATTAGTGCCTTGGCAAGATTGTTGGCCAACTGAAATAACGAACCCAGAAGATGATGCCCAAGGATAACTGTCAGGTACGTCATGATGATGGTACAGGGTCACGGAGATGGTCAATTCAGCCACTAAGTCCATCTGTCCTCAGAGGCCATAAGCCAGGCCTGCACCTTGACCCTACAGTTACAGAAAGCAATGACAACTTCAGGTGATTACGATACAACACAACTAAGTAATCAACCTAACTCTGCCTCTTTGAATTAAAGAAAGAAAGAAAGACAGACAGACAGACTGAGGGAGGGAAGGAGGGAGGGAGGGAAGAAGGAAGGAAGAAAGGAAGGAAGGAAGGAAGGAAGGAAGGAAGGGGAAGGGGAAGGGAAGGGAAGGGAAGGGAAGGGAAGGGAAGGGAAGGGAAGGGAAGGGAAAAGAAAAAAGAAAAGAATCCTCATTCTCAGCAAATGGCAAAACAAAACACATTGACAGGGGACACTGGCTGGTAGCCTAGTACATAGGATCACTCTCCTAGCAGGAAGAAGTAGAAGGGACACAGAAGGACACACCAGAAAACACACACATGGTTGTTGGACAGAACATATCTATAAGATATAAGAGTTTGTGCTATTAACATTTAATCATCTGTTTGCAATCAGCATAATCATCATAGCATACAAGAGATGTGACATACACAGACATCAGGTGACTGAACGTAAGAGCATCACAAAAGTCACTGTGCCTTTGAGCTCCATGTGGAAGCCCCAGGGGGTTCATCAACTTGATTCCCTTGGTTTACAGAAGAGGTAGATCACCAGCAAAAAGACACAGAAGGGAAAGGGCCACGTCTGTGATGCGGACTCAGAGCCAGCACTGATGCTACTAACTTGAGCAGGTCACACAGCCTGTCACTTTGCAGGAGGTGCTTTGGCCAAGGACAACTGTCTTCTCCCAAGACAGCCAGCACGGGGCCCTGAGTTCTTTGTGGAATGAGCCCTGATCCGGTCCACCTTCCAGGGCACAGCACCCCTCGTGACAGGATGAATGGCGTCCGAAGACAATGAGACTCTTCAAGCCACGCTCATTACACAAGTCAGCAAGGGACTTCAGGGAAGCAGCGAAGAGGCGATGCAGATCACGTGTCTTTTCTACTATCTGTGTGAGCCGCAGGTCCCTTCTCATTCAACTGCAGATGCTTCTGGCTGAATTTTTTAATGAGAGTTCCAGGGATTAAGGCCACCAGGGCAATGGCCAGGAGCTTCAGGACCGTTTCCCAGGAGAAGAGAGCGTGCAGGGAGGTGAGGGTTGACAGGATGGAGCCCGTCTGCACACAGATGAAATTGTATGGGATCAAACCTGGAAGGGAAGAAGGGAAGAGCCTGTTACTGGGAGCAGGAAAAGAGAAAAGCGTGGCGGCAGGGAGCCCAGGAGCATGTGCAGAAGAGTGACTCCCGTCATCAGCCCAACTCCTGACCCAGCGCCACCACCCGCTTCTCCTCTCTTTCTGTTCCTTTCCTTACATCCAGTCTACACCCGCCTAGCAACACAAGAACTTGCTCTGCACACACACATTAGCATCAGACACAAACTTCAAACTGAGAAAGACAAATGAGTGCAGGAAGAGTTAGGTCAACGAGTAGTTGGTACAAAAACGCATTCAGTTCCTGTATTTACTAAAGACAGGGCCCCAGACCTGGTTCTGCATGCCCCATAGGCAAAATAAAGAACAAAACACCATCATTATGAGATTTACAGTATGCATACGATTGAAGAAACAAATAGCTCAGTGCTAGGCCTTTGCCCGCCACGTTGTGGGGGTCCTCGGTTCAAGCTCTCAGCCCTACAAAAATCAAACATGTTCTTTAAAGTAAATGTTACTTTTTATATTCTGCACTGTCTCTAAGAAGTAATCAAAGCCACTGAAAGCTTGGCTAGTGGCCGGATAGGTTGGGCATACAGTGACATCTGGTGAAAGCCTGAAAAACACACCGGTGGGAGGGGTCTCTCCCAACCCCCACTCCAAGCTTCTCTGACTGGCCTGGGGCCCCGACAGTCCCTCTTCTGTAACAGAGGAAATCTATGGGAGATGAAGGTCACAGGCCACTCAAGGTCACAGACAGGAAGGAGCCCTGGTCTCCAGAGTCTTCCCACACCCCATGCCACCTAGGTAACACAAGCGGTAACCCCATTAGCTGAGGTACAGAAGCGCTGTCTGAAAACCGATATGACCAGAGTCGCCTGCAGTTGACCTTGCTTCCATTTAAGATGTTTCTCTCAGGTCTTCCCTATTAATAGCTGCTCTACAACAGACTTCTGTTAGCCCTGAAAGCCCTGGCTGGCAGACCCTGCACTCCCTAAGGAAGTACGCTTCCTTTAGGCTCACAAGGCAAGGCAAGTACCGGTTGCCGACTTTCCAGGGTGTCAGTGCTGCACTGTCCTGCTAAAGGTGGACCAAGGCCCAGCCTCGGACAAACACAGTTCCAGTCCCGGCCCTTTGAGGGAGAGCAGCTCGCTGGAGGCCACACCGTTGCCAAGCCAAGTAGAGACTTTAGCAATCATCTAATTCAGTAATTTCAAAACTCAGGAGCCAACAGAATCCCTTCCAAGGACTAAAGAACTGGAAAACTTCACCATACACTGAGTCCTGTGTCCCATCCCAGAGGTGATGATGTAGGGAGTGCTGAAAGCTCCCCAGAAGCAAACTGTCATGCAGCTCAATGATGGAGCCCTTGGTTGGCATGAGCAAGGCCCTGGGGCTCATTCCCAACACCACACACATGTTCACACAAGCGTGTGCGTGCTCACACACACACACACATACACACTCGCATGCCCCAGGTGACTTTGGCTTTTGTTTATATATGTTTATATGGGAGGGGTGCTGAGCCAGCTGAGAAACACTGCTTTATCCCCAGCCTTTCATCTGGCCGAATGGTTTCCTAAGAGCAAGTGGCTTGCAGAATGTCATGCGGTTATCAAAAAGCAAGAAAGACCTCACTGATGCCAGCTTTTCCTAAGGCACAGCTTAGAAGAGGCCACAGCCAGACAGAAAGTCCCTTGAGCTGTTCCACTCTCCTGCCCACACCCAGAACTCAGGGCTACCCACCCTCACTGCTCTCCCTGCTGGCATTTACTGAGCACTGACTGTGGGTCAAGGCGAGTGCTTTACACATAGCCCATCTCTGGTCATGCAAAGGCCTAATGCCTATCACAGTGCTCCACACTCAGTGCACACAAAACACAGAAACAACATGTGCGATCCCACAGATTCCCTAAGTACTTTTGTGGGTTTTCACATTTAAGTCTGAGTAGATTTAAAATCGGGAGTAATGACATTAAGTCACAGGCTTGAAGCTGCTCTTAGTGAGCCTGTCCTCTGGGGAGGCAAGCACATGTGACCTCCAGGATGTCCCCTGACACAACAGCACCCAGGACTCAAACTTACACTCCTGCATCTTACCGATAAGGACTGAGAAGAAGAACTGAAGGATGGGAATGTTCAGAATTGGGGCCGAGAGGTTCAAGAACCAGTTTGGCGTCATGGGGAAAAGTCTCAGGAACAGCAAGAAGAAGAACAAGCTGCCTCTGTTCTCCTCCACCTGCAGCAAGAGGTCGGGGCAGAAAGTCACAAAGGGCACTGTCCTGGACACTGTATCTTCCACTGCCAATTCTTGCTACAACCCTCGAGAGTATGGACTGGTTTTCACAAGAACCTAAGGGTCAGAGAGGCCAGGAACTTTGCCCAAAGCCACAGAGGTGGGAATTGTTTTTTTTTTTTTTACCAGGGTCTCACTATGTACCTTTTGCTGGCCAAGCTATCAAGTTTAGAGGAAGTTTACAGATTAGATAAAAGCCAAAATGCAATAGGATTCGGGGGTCCAGGAAGGTAAGACCTTTCTTGGTTGTCTGTATTTATTGGGTCCTTAACAATTCAGGGGGGTGCAGAAGGTGGTGGACACGTCTAAGGTAAAAGTCCAGAAAAATGAGCAGGCCTTGAGAAGTCAGAACAAAGACACTCTAGGCAGTAAATCTCGCAAACCAAGAGAAATCTCTTATCTCTTAAGGTTGGCAGTTATTGCTCTGGAATTGGAGTTGAGCCAAATGTCCTCAGCTGCAGTCTTATCTCACCATCAGAGGCTGTGAATATGAGTTTTTCCAGTACAGCCAGAAAGCACTGTGATCAGCGACTTAACCCCTACATAGCCTGGTCCCCAACACTCCTGCCTGGGTCTCCAAGTATTGGGATTACAGGGTTAAACCAGCACCCATGGCTCAGAGCTGGGATTTGGTCCTAGATCTGTGCCTCCTGATGACACTAATAGAATCCCTAGCACCTGCACCTGCCCCGTGGGAGCCCCATGGGAGCCCAGTGGGATGTCCCTGTGCCTTGCTGCCCTGAGATCATGAGGTGACACTCAGGCTGGCGCTCAGCTGTGGCCCCTCCTTACCTTCCTCTGTAGCAGGGCCACTTTATCCGGGAAATAGGAGACCACCAGCTGCTTGCCAAAAACACTGGAGAGCAGGTAGCAGCACGAGGCACCCACGGAGGTCAGCACGCAGCACAGCACAAGCCCCAGCCATGGCCCAAACAGGGCACCGGCTAAAACGTTCTGGGAAGAAAGCAAACGCTCAGCCACAACACCTGGCGGCTCCCGTCCCTCACCCCGGAGCCCGAGACTCAGTGCTGCTGCCTCCTCCTGTGGTTTCCCAGCCAACATCCATCGCTTACTTTAAGGAGGAGAATGAAAAGGCTGGGAGCTGCAGCCCTGACCTCAGTCTCTTCATCATTTTGTTTGTTGTTTGAGACAGGGTCTCACAGTGTAGTGCAGGCTGGTCTCCAATGCATGGCAATGCCCCCGTCTCAGCCTCCTGAGTGCTGGGATTACAGGCATGGGTCACCATGCCTAGCTCAGTCCCTTCATCTTCTAAAATAAGGATCAGGATTAGCACTCTGAGGGCAGGAACAAATTCAGAGGCTAACAGGTGTACACAGCACCCAACCTGGGCTGCATGGGCTGTGGCAAACCAGTGATCACCAGGGCTCCAAGAAAGTAGAAATGAAACTCACAAGTCATTTTTACTGTTTCAAAAGACAATATACACCATCAATGTCCCTTCAGTAAGGCCACACAGGTTACAGGAGATATTTTGGGGTTTTTTTTGTTTTGTTTGTTTGCTGGAATTACATCCAGGTAGTGTACTCATACTAGAATTTCTGCATTCATCAAAATTCTAGCTGACATTGAAGTCCTACATTCATAGAAATGAAAAAGTAAACCAGTACTTCCTAAATGCAGTCTGGCTGGTAAACATCATCCTGCCACAGCCTGGGATCCAAGAAAGAAAGCAAGAAGAAGACTTGGCAGTGAGGCAGTGGGGCTGATGAACACCTCATGTGTGACTGTCTTCTGAGTCCTGCACAATCCTTACCCCATTCTACAGGTGATAGATTAAACCTCGTGGCAAGAGCAACCCAGGCAGAGCCAGGATGTAACTCTCCCAGGTCTAGGAGAGAGGCCCCACCATGCAGCAGCTGGCTCTCTGCCCCGAAGAGGGATCAGTTCAATGGGAAAGATGGGACTGGGTACCCCCAAGAAGTCAGTCCCTGGCCTGAGCATCACACACCTCCCTGCCTCCCCCAGACATGTCTGCTTATTTTCTGGTTTCCAATAAACAGTGTGGCGAGATGTAGGCTCAGCTAAGAGTACAGAGAAGGTGCTGAGGGAGGCGAGGGAAGCAAGCCAGACAAAAGGAAGCTTTCAGACCTTCCTGGTCAGTCACTCAATCACTTAGTAAGTGCTAAGAGCCACTGTGTGTCACCCATTGTCTCATTTCTTACTCCCACATGACAACTGCTATGGAGGAGTAGCCCTATTTATGGAGGAGTAGCCATATTTGACAGATAAAGAGAACAGGACTAGGAGGCAGGCAGGACACTGACCAGGAAGCTGGATCCAGGGATGGCAAAGCCCTGTTTGTAGAGGTAAGCGCTGCAGAAGAGCAGGAACACATAGGCCTGGTGCTCCTTCCGGTATTCTCGAAGGATCTCAGAGAGTTCCTGCAGCTCTGCTAGGTCGGAAGGAAACCACAGTGACCTGGGCATTTGAAAAATCAGATAAAAACGAGTTCAGATCTACCCAGCACCCCAGGATATTACTGGTTGTTGCTTTTTTTCCAATTAAGTTTATAAACATGCCTATCCCTGGGTCTGCTGGGAACATATACATAACCTGAACACATGATAGTAGACTCAATATAACACAGTGGAGCCAGACACAAGAGCCATGGTGTGGAGGCAAGAGTCCTGGGGTGGCCCACTCTACTGCTTCCCAGTTGTGTGAACTTGTGCCTCAGTTTCCTTATCTAAAAAAGGATATGTTGGTGCTGGATAATCACTGAAGTTCCCTTAACTCTTAGATGTTATGAATGATTGATTTTTGGTGCTGGGAATTGAACCCAGGGCCTCTGCCATGCTAAGCTCATGTGCTGTACCACTGACTACCCTCCCGGCCCCTTTATGAGCTATTGTTAAGACAATTCGTTCCCAGGCAAGCACTAGACACCTTCAACTGCCTTCTTAAGGGTACTACCTCTTCCACAAGCCAAAAGCAATTCAGACTTCATCTTGCTCCTGAGATACTGGGAAAATTAACCGTTTCATCATTCACTAAAAGCCAATTAAAGATTCTCTAGGGAAGCATGTCTACCCTTTTCATATTATTATCCAATTAACATAACTTTCTCGAGCTCTGAACTCGAGTTCAGTGGTAGATCTCTTGTCTAACATTCATGAGGCCCTGGTTCCATGCCTGACACTGGGCGAAAAACAAAAGCAAACAAAAACACAAACAACAAACAACAAACAAACACACACAAAAAAACCCCCAAAACTTTCTAGATAGCACCGCAGACTTGAAACCAACCCTGTTAAAGAGGCTGCTTATTCACCCTGATCTTAATCAGGCGCTCAGGGCTCTCTGACTCATATCCAAGGGTGGCGGTGCAAAGGCTACCTCGCCTCTGCCACCCGAGCAATCCCGGCACCCATCGCTGCTCAGGGATGAACAGCGCCCCTGGCTCTCGTGAGGATGCGTCCCACGGTCGCCGCCTGCCCGGGAAGGGCACAGGTGACCGCGTCTGGAAACGGCTGTGCTCACGATCGAACCCCGGCATGTCCCCGGCGGCGCGCCGCCGCCCAGGCTCCGCGCACCCTGGAGCCGAAGCGACCGACCGCGAGAAGCAGCGGCGAGCGAGGCCGGCGCCCAGGGGACTCCGCGCGGGCGGCCCCGGCCCGTCACCCTGGTCCTCGCACCCCCACCCCGATGCCGCCACGCTCGCCGCGCACCTGCCGTCGGGCTCCTCCGCGGAACCACGTCTCGGGCTCCGGGGCAGCTGCGTGGACAGCAAGTACAGGGCGAAGGTGCAGCCGCCGAAGACCAGGAGGAGGCCGAGCAGCGCGCGCATGACTGGGTCGCAGCCCTGCCCGCCGCCGGGCCGCACGAGAACCGGCTAGGCTAGTTGCAGCGCCGACCCCTCGCCGCGAGCGGACTGCAGCGCGGGGAGCGGAGCGCTTTTGCGGACGGACCAGGGTGGAGTGTTCCGCGCCAAGCCCCGCCCCTGTAAGGCCCCGCCCCCAGCAGGAAACCTTGTTTGCGCATGCACCGCTTGGGGCCTCGGGTCCTGCGCGTCAGTGTTGTTTCGCGTTTGTTCCTGCTACTTTCTCCACTTACTCCGCAGGCGCCGAGACACACAGTGCAGCCTCGGTACTGGCTGAGAGATCCAGGGCGATCCCCAGCCGGATTGCAGTCCGGACCTCAGTGTGTCTGTCTCTCAGTCAAAGTCTTCCGCAGGTGCAGGGCCGGGGTCTCGATCATCGTCGGGGCGGTGACAGTGCCCGCGCAAGTAACCGGCCTTGCTCCACGACCACCCTGCCAGGCGGTTATTTCGACATTTAAAAGCCTGAGTGTGGGGCTAGGGGTGCGGCTCGGGTAGAGCGCTTGCCAGGCGCTCTAGGGCTCTGGGCTTGACTCCCAGCGCCACACGATAAATAAATAAAAATCTGGGCTTTGGATGAAGTGGCATTCTGCCAGAGAAGCGGGGTGAGGACCCGAGTCAGCGTGGCTCCAGCACTGGCCTGCTCACCCCGCGCGAGTTCCGGAGGAGGTGGGGGTTGAGTTTCCCAGACCGAGAAGGGTGGGAGCGCGCGCCGGCCTTAATAAGGCAGGCACCAGAGTCTAGTTACAGGGAAGGCCAGGAAGCATGAGGGGTCAGAGAGAGGTTGAGGACCAAATGGGAGGGCCAGTGAGGCAAGCTAAGGAGCTGGGTGTCTGATAGTGTGGATGCAGAGGCTCCTCCAGCAGAGGTGTTAAGTGTGACTCAGTTTCCCATTTTAGAATGCTCAGTTTGGTGGGTGATTAGTGTGCATGCCGAGTCCCCAGCTGCGGTGGGAAGGAAGGGAGGACGGTGGCCAGGCTGGGGGAGGCTAGTTGGCAGGGCAAGTGTCTGATTAAATGAAAGAAGGAACAAAGAGGGTCAACAGCCTGGGCAGCAGAGAAAGTGACCTTCTCATATCGCTCAAAGCACTTCTTGGGCCAAACAGGGAGCACTTGTCATAATTAAACTGTAGCAGATCCTGTAGTGGCGCATCCAAAAGCAGAACCTATACATACCTCCATAGGTAGGCGCAAGTATACGTTCACAGATGTTCACCCAGCTTTGTTTTGATGTTAAGAGTGGGACCAACCTGCATGCCCATCAGTTGGTATATTAACAAGTGGAGCTCTGCCTTATGCAGCCTACTAAAACAGGCAGGTAGTAAGTCTTGTTTTTTTTTTTTTTTTTTTTTTTTTTCCCTGCATGAGCACAAGCTTGCACAGGTAGTAAATCCTGATAGAACATTTGCCAGATGCATGGCCAGGGTAAAAATAGGACAAGGTGCAGGATTAGGAGAATCCTGTGGGCCAACTACAGAGGTGCACACCTGTAATCCCAGCTACTTCGGAGGGTGAAGCAGGATGAAAAGTTCAAGGTCAGCCGGGGCAGTTTAGCAAGACCCTGTCTCCGATAAAAAAAAAATTTGTAAAAAGGCTGGAGATGTATTTCAGTGGTAGAGCACTTGTCTAGTCTGTGTGAGGCCCTGGGTTTAATCCCTACTACTGAACCAAAAAAAAAAAAAAAATGATGCTATAACTCATTTTTAAGAGAAAAAAAGAGGATATATTTTCTTTTCAAGTTACTGAAGAATTTACAGGTGAAATGATTCAGTGAGTAGGATTTGCATCACAGTAACACTAGGGGTTTGGTTGGCAGAGAAACAGAACAGGATTGATCAGGAGCTAATTGTTGTGGAACCTGGGTAATGGACATGTGGAGGTAGATTTTATACTATTATTTTCTCTCTACTTTAGAAATTTTCCATTTAAGAAGTTGAGGAGAAGTTAGTCTCAGCCCTCCATCCTGCTGAGCATTCACTGAGTTAGTTCTGTCCCCTGCCAATACTTACCTTCCCCCATCCTGGAAAATGCCTCCTTTTAGCAACACCCAGGACAACTGTCACCTCCTCTGAGGAGCCTTCTCCAGCTCTCCTAGGAGGAAAAGTTGCTCCTTATTTGTGCTTAGAGCTCCCTAAGAAATGTCATCACCTGTCTTCCCCACAAGACAACAAACTGCTCCCTAAAAGAGACAATGTCTCACCTACATCTGGCGGCACCAAGCCCTAACTAACTCTGTGCTTCTCTTACAGTTGGGATTTAAACATCTTTACTGAATTAACGTGTCAGGTTCCAGCAAAGACCTGGCTTGGTATGTGTTGACTTCGAGATGCCGAAGAATGCAAGAGGGAAAGTGGATGAGGAGTTAACACTATTGAGCCTGTGCTGGAATCAAGTAGGGAACAAGACGGTGAGGTTCATGATCTCGATGTCCCTTTGCCAGGGGAAGAGCACAGAGATGGAGTCTTACAGCATGACAGGTGCCGTGAAAGAAATCTATATGGTGCAGCTTAATCCACCCACCAAGCAAGCGTCATCATCCTACTTTCCAATGCATAGGCCAGCGAATGTTCAGACAAAGGCACTTGTGAAGTCTACAGTAGCAAGCACCACACAGGACACAAGGCCACCTGCTGCCTCTTGAGCTCCTGTTCTTTCTCCCGCCCTGTCCCACTGCTCCACAAGCTTGTAGAAACCTGATTCTGGTTCTAAGACTGAACATTCAGATCTGTGGGTTGTTTTGGTCAATATTGTGTTGCTGTAATGAATTTTGTGAGATAATTTTTTTAAAAAAAGGTTTACCCTGGCTCACGGTTTTGGAGGGTTCAGTCCATGGATAACTGGCCCCTTACTTTGGGGCCTAATGTGGCATAGTGAAGCTGCTCACCCCATAGTGAGATTCATCCATGGATGAGCTGATAATTGAATGTGCTGTTGGAGATGGGGCTTAGCTAGAGGAGATCTGTTGCTGGGGGTGTGACTTGGGAGGGTATATTCTCCTCCCTGTTCCCCTCTCTGCTCTGGCAAGCCACCATGAGGCTAGTGGCTTTACTTCGCCATTCCCCTGCCCAACAACGTTTCTGATTTGGAACCAGCTGGCCATCAACTAAAACCTCAAGCTACGATGATGAATCCCACCTCCTTTAAATTGTGTGTCAGGTATTGTCCCAGCAGCGAAAAGCTAATAACCCACAGTGAGTGGAAGATCTCCTGCTAGGCCCACGTCTTAAACTTCCATGCCTTCCCCATAGTGCCGAGCTAGTGGTGACACCTCGGATTCATAGACCTTTGGGGGATATTTAGCAAACCATAGCAGAGTTTATCGTCTAGAGGACATAGCTGACATGAGGGGAGAGGGGAAGATCTCGTTGGGACATAGTGAAAGAGACAGTTACAGTGGATGGTTTTCACTGAGTATCTTGTAGACCCCAAAGGGAGTGTTTTAAAGGCATGAATTTCTTCCATAGAACAGCTCGCATGAAGTAGGGGGCTCTCAGCTCACCCTAATCTGTTACAGTCCAGGAAACTGAAGTTTAGGACAAGGTAAGGAAATGAATCATATAATGGAGGTCACATACCCTGCATCAGCAGAGCCTAATGTCTTACTGTGCACTACTGTCCTGAGAATTCTTTCTAATTCAAACCAAAAGTCTGAAACCAGAAGGAACCAATGGAAAAAGATCACTCACTCAGGGATGTTGAACGAGAAAGACAGAGACAGAGGGGGAGAGGGAAGGGGAGAAGAGAGGGGAGGGGAGGGGGGAGAGGAGAGAGGAGAGGAGGGGAGAGGAGAGGAGAGGAGGGGAGAGGAGAGGAGAGTCCTGAGTATCCAAGACAGACTTCAAGGAGACTCTCTCCTCTCCCTGGACCCTGAAGCGGGGCCTCCTGCTAAGTAAACAGCAAACACCCAGCGATGCTTCCCTGCCTGAGGGCCCAAGCTGAGTCAGAACCTCGTGGGAGAACACAGGTCTAACAAAGGCCCATGTGCTCTTGCTGCTGAAAGTTCCAGGTTGACCCTATCCTTCCCCTTTCTGAGGTCTACAGTTCAGCTCTTCCTGCATAGTTTTTCCATCATAAAATATCTGAAGCATTAATTTATAAAGAAGAGTGGTTGCTTTGGCTGATTGTTCCGGAGGGTCCCATCCAACATCAGGTGGTCCTGTTGCTCTGGGCCTTGGTAAGCATCGTGCATCCTCATGGGAGCTTATGATGAATCAACAGCACTTTATCGTCAGCCAGGAAATGGAGAAAGGAAGAAGAGGCTGTGCTCTCACAGTCCCCTTTGAGGCCATATCCCCAGTGACCTGTGGACCTCCCTATAGTTCCCATCTTGTGAAGAAGAATCCACCACCTCCAGTATCACCAAGCTGGGGACCAAGCCTTCAATGCATGCATCTTTGGGAAAATTTAACATCTAAAGCATGGCGCCAGAGTCCCCTCTCTTCTCTCTCCCCCTATAACATTTGGGCTGAGATGAGTAGATTTTCTATTCTTACCCTCGAAGGGTATAGAGACCAATAGTTAGATAGGTGGGCTAAGAGGACAGCCAATATTTTGGCCCTGGCCCTCCAAGGTCAATGAGGACCCAGGACATCAGAGAACCTCTGCTGTGCCAACCTATAGTCGGTGAATCCCTGGTCTTCGGATCAAGAGGATTATGAGACCACTGAGGAAAGTGATCATCGGTGTGTGGTGTGCTTAAGGAGAGTCACCAGGAGAAAAGATCTCCTAAGCTTTCACAAAAAGCAACTTGGTCAAGCAATGGCCATGACTCATCCAAACGGCTGACACTGATGGAAGAACTAAGTAGATTCTGTAGTGGGTTCCAAGGTTCCTGAGGAGAATTAGCTGACCTTGATAGAGAACAAAAATTGATTGTATTCAAAACTGGTCTCACTTTAGCTTGGTCTTGAACATCCTGCAGAAAATGTACAACTACTGCAGGTATATAAAACAATGCTAAAGTAATATGTTATAAAAGAAACTCAAATCACTAGTACCTTTTGGCAGTTGCCAGCTACACTGGTGGCTGACTACTGTCATAGATTAATGGATTGCACAGGGTTTCAATTGCAGAATGCAGGGACTTAAAATCTTTGGACTGCACTTAAAAAGTCTACAGAGCTCTCCAACATAGCTCCTCCAGCTTCAACTGACCACCTAACCTGTGCAACAACAAAACAAAAGAGCTGGGCCATTGAAGCTGGAGATTGATCGCAGGTGTGGGGCTGAAGTAAGTCCAGCCCAGAAAAAGCAGAGAAACCAAAATAAACTATGTAAACAAGTTGTTCCAGCACTGAGAAGGCAGGGGGCCCAGGCCTGCCTGGGAAACAAATTGCTGGGCAGTGGAATTGCAATTCATACTTTTCTCTGGAGGGTATAAATAAAGGTGCTACAGTGGTTGAGCAGTTCCTTTCCTCCCATCAGGAGAGTAAGGATTCCACCTGACCCCACCTGACCCCAGTTTTGTCTCTCCTTTATTTTTCTCATCCTCTCACTGGTCCTTAACCCCAAGAACCTCAGAAGCCACATTGGGTCGTGGCACTCTTGACTAAGGTGAAAGAGAACATGAAGTAGGGATCCAGGGACAGGCAGTTCTAAGTTTTTTGAACAAACAGATGAAAGTACATTGATGTCTATAAGAATTGGAATGATTCTCTGACTGTCCTAAGCATGAGTCCATTCCATTCTACCCAACTGACATTTATTGAGCACCTACTTCATGCCTGGGACCATGCTAGGTGCTAGGGAGGCAAAAACAAATGAACAGTAACCACTCTCCTGGAGCCCACCATCTTGGAGGAAAGTGCAAATAATGAGTAAAGGAAAACAGCCAACTTCTGCTGTCTCTAGGGTGCCTGGGAACTAGACAGTGGCCTCCAAAGATGATGGACAAAGATAAGCATATCAAAAATTTCTGGGAGACAAATGGAAAAGACTGTGAAGGTTGGGTGCCCTCATGCCAGTGAGCTATCGCCAGGGCAGTAGAGAGGGCTCCACTGAGGATGGGTCCCTAGGGCTTGGAGATAATTCAGTGTTTATTTCATAGGTATTTCCTGAACACGGAGTCCCACCGGCATAGGGTCCCTGCCTTGCAGAGCAGTCTAGTGGAAAAGACAGACATTAATAATCACAGAAAATAAATGTAAAACAAGACTTTTAAATTGCATTATGGAGTAATCCCTGCATTTGGGAGGCTGAAGCAAGAGGATTGCCCTGAGTTCAAGGCCAGCCTGGATTACATAGAAGTTCAAGGCCAGTTTACACTATATAGCAGGACTCTGTCTCAAAAAAGAAGGGGTGAGCTAAGGCCCCAATGCTGAGAATCATTGGAGAGGGGTGGGAAGGGGTTGCTGTGATGCAACTGAGACACAGATTTGGATTTGGATGTTCTGACACAGAGAGGAGAACAAAGCAGCAAGAAACAGTCAAAAGTGCCAGAGGCCAAAGAAGAAAGACTGTGAGAAGGCAGTGGCCACTCCACTTCCCATTGCTGTTATCTGAAACCCTGAACCACATCCCAGTCCAGTAAGCAGACTTCCCTCCTCTGCCCCTTTATCCTTCCATCTGCTTGCCTACCACCCACCCATCCTGTCCTTTCTCACAGTGAGGCAGCAACTGGGCCAGGACCCGTGGGCCCAACGAGTTCAGAAATGCATGGAAATTCTAGTGCATTTCTTGCTGTTGTTTTGATCCCCCTATTTAGGGACAAAAGAAGGACAAAAAGTGACCACATGGGACCTCCTGAGATTCAGTGCCATGCACAGGCTGACTGGGGGAGAGCCAGATGGCAGCCCTCTCCTGAGAGTCTGTGCCATTCACAGACAGCAGGCGAAGAGAGCAAGAAGTCAACAAGAAGCTAAGGCCTCCTGTGAGTCGGCACCATGTGCGGGCTGACTGTGGGAGGGCACAGGCTGCCATGGTAGCTAATGAGGTAAAATACAACTTAATGCTTGTAGTGTTTAGTGTTTCACTGACTTTGCAGGTCTAAAGCCGCTAGTCTGATCATCTATTCAGAGGATAACAGTACACAATGTAGCATCTATGAGGGAATCTCCTTCTGGAGGTGGTGGCCATTGTTGATTCCCTATTATCTTGTTTTGAAATCCTGTATCATTCTCATTGTTTTGCTTGGTTGGGTTTTGTTCTGTTTTGTCTTGTTTGATTTTTGTTGTATCTGATGTGAAGATAATAAGATATATTATGGTAGCCATTTTGGATTTACTATTATCTTGTTTTGAAGTCCTATATTGCATTCATTATCTTGTTTTTATTGGTTCTATTCTATTTCTATTTTGTTTGATTTTACTACATCTGAAGGTATGGGCAGCTATTTTAAAGACAAAAAGAGGCCTTATGATAACCATGGTTGATTTCCTGTGACCTTGTTTTGAAGTCTTGTGTCTCTTACACCGTCTTGTTTTGATTGGATTTATTCTGTTTTATTTTACTTGGTTTTATTCTCTTGAAAATAAAATTTTAAAAAAAGAGAGTGACCATGCTAATCAAAATACAGGAACAACAAAATTATATGTATGTATAAAAAAGACACTAGGACTTCACAGCATGCTGTGGAGCCCTGGGAGGAGGTGGCGGGGTGACAGGATGTCCATGGGCCAGAGCTCATTGTTCCATTCAGAGCTCCATCACCCCTGGATTAGGCACATATGGGAATCTCTTCACACACACAGATGCCTACCATTTATGACATAATCTGTTCAGTTACAAGAAGGGCTGTTATCACAGAAAGCAGCAGAAGTTCCTTGAACGAGGTGGACGGCACCGGGCCTGTAGCACTGCATGGTCCCCAAGGCTGGTCATCTGGCCCCGGAGACTGTCCTCCCTTTGTTCTAGCCTCCTTGGCCTCGGCTCTCAGGGACCTCGGACTCAGCTGTCACTGTCATTCCTCATTTACATGTCACACCTTCTTCCAGGGAAACTGAACAGTTCCTCAAACTGGAAGCTTCGGATGCCTCAAAAGCAAACCCTGTGTGCTGTGAATTCCATTCGCAGCAAAACAAGCTGACAACACCATCCCATGATTCCTTGTCACAGGCAGAATGTGTACAGCACTTTTTCATTTTGCACCATGCATTTGAAAAACAATGTCCTTCGATAATCATGGATTACACTGGTAGTAGAGAAAAATAAATATGATTATTTGGGATTGCTTCTGGTGACTGGGACAGGGAGGCATTCAGGGTACAGCAATCTTCTAATGCGTGAAAGCCCTGGGTTCCATTCCCAGCTCCACACCAAAATAATAATAATAGTAATAATCCACCTTCTGTCTCCTGTCTCTTTGTCTCTTGCTCTGCCCCTGTCCTCACACCAGAGGCTGTGTCCTGTTCCTCTGTCCTCTCCTGTCCACCACTTGCTGCCCTCAGGGCTGTCAGCCCTTCCCACCCCTCATACAGGGGAAGTCAGGTGTGTGATGTTCTCAGCGCAAACAGCCCCGGAGAGAAGCAGGGAGAGGCTGTCCTGTCCAAGCAGGAGAGCTCAGCTGTATCAAAATAAATAAGAGCACCTTCACATCCATCACACATCTCCCAGATGCAGCATCCCTGGGATCTCAAGGAAGCCTCCCCACGCTGGCCTCCGACTCCACTCCACAGCAGCCCAGGGAGGCAGGTTGATTCCGTCCTCTGCTGTGAGCCAGTGCTGCGGGGCGGTGGGGGAGTTCACAGTGGGTCTCCAGCTGTCCTTCCCTTTTAGATGTTCGACCCGCACCTCTGAGGGACAGCAGTGCTGGTAACACGCAGCAGAAGTGACAGGTCGGAACAAAACAGGCCCCAGGACACACACAGGCAGACAAAGCCCAGGGCTGGTGGGAGCCTGGTTATTTCTGATTTGCCCCAGTTAGGGGCTGCTTTCCTGGGACAGTTTCATAACCACGAAGTCACCTGATGTTTGACAACGCGACATTCACAGGATGCTGCTGGAAATAACCTTTGTACTGCTGTAGCCTTGAAGAAAAGGCGAGGCGAAGCTTCTACAGAGCCAATAGATGTCGCCCGCTTGGCATTGGGTTGCCACCCGGTGGCCCAGGAAGTTACAGCTGCAGCTTGGGGCAGGGAATAGGCCGGAAGACGGTTTCAACATTTTCCATCAGGACAAGGTCATAGCGGCACAGCTGCGGCCTGGGAAAACGGGGAAAACCACAAAACAGCCTCATCAGTGAAACAGCAGGAACACCTTGTGCTGCTCAGTGAACTGTATTCTGCCCTCAGGATCTAAAGTTATGGAGCAATTGTTTCAAATGTTACAGCGAAATGCCAGGCCAAGGAGAAACCCAGCAACAACAGAGCTGGGATATGAACCGTTATTACCGCAACTTCAACCTCGCCTCAGGGCAGTACTAGAAAGATTCAAGAGGAACAACCAAGAGCATTACCAGTGGTTACTTCTGCCCTCAGACATTCCCAAATCAGGAACAAAGGAAAACAAGCTTTCCCAGTCTTGAACCACCCCCCTTAACCCTCCCCAGCCCTTAGCGGCTGTAACTCCTTGTTCTGGTACAGATAAGACTGGTGACTGTGACCTGTAAACAAAGTCTATGACACTCTATTCTCTCAAGATTCATATGCTCTATCATTTTTTTTTTGATATGGGGTCTCACTATGCAGTTCAGGTTGGCCTTAAACTCACTGTGTATCCCAGGCTGGCCTCAAACTCACAGAAATTCTCCTGCCTCAGCCTCCTGAGTTCTGGGGTCACAGACTTGCCCTGTGTGCCACCACACCCAGCAAGATTTAATATGACTGTTCTCTTAGAAGAAATTTTTACTGTTTTTCAAAACTTATATTAAATATTTTAGAATTCCTTAAATCTTCAAGAAAAACATTCATAAACTTAAAGCCCACACCATTTTCTCTTTTTCCCTCCCTCCTTTCCATCCTCCAAATGAAACCCTAGGAAAAGTGACATTATCACAAACTATAAACACAGTTATGTACATTGTAAAATCTCTCTTCCCTTATACGTATTTATTTTTCTAAACCAGCTGAAAATAATTAATGTTAAGCACACCTTAATACTTCAGTATGTTAAAAAAAAACACTTCAGCATATTTTTTTTCAGTATGTATTTCTTAAGAACAAGAATATTCTCAGAGCTGGCTGTGGTGGTGCAGGCCTGTAATCTTAGCATGCAAGAGGCTGAGGCAGGAAGATCACTGAGTTGAGGCCAGTCTGGCTTACATAGTGAGTTTAAGGCCAGCCTGCAGGACATAGCAAGACCAGTTCAAAAATAAATAAGTAAATAATAAAAATTTAAAAAGAACATTCTCAGAGCAGTTGCCAAATTCAACAAATTTAGCCAAATTTAACATTGCTATAATAGTAGTCTTACATTGTCGATGGAAAAAAAAGTCCAATTTTTCTTTAACCTTTTTAAGCATTAGCCTCTGTTTTATCCTTTGCAAAATGAAACAAAGCTTTCTTTTTCTACAACAATTATCAGCCCCCAACAGCATGGGTGGTTAGAGAGGGATCTATGTAACTCTCAGGCTTTAACAAATCACTCCCTCAGCCTTCTGGCCCGTTCTCTTTAAACATATATCAGTATAATTTTCTTGGATTACAGGGCTACTTGTTTTTGTTTTCTGTTGTTTTGTTTGCTTGAGTTTAGGGTTTTGGGGGTTCGTTTGTTTTGAGACTGGATCTCACTATGTAGCTAGTAGGTTGTAGGTAGGTAGTAGGTAGTAGTAGGTTGGATTTAAACTCATTACATGATCCAAACTGGCCTTGAGATCACAGCAATCCTCCTGCCTCAGCCTCCCCAGTGTTGGGATTGTAGGCATGTGCCCATTGAGACTTATTTTGCAAAACTCTTCACTTCCTCCACTATGAACGCTCGAGTCCTGTTAAAACATGAGGCCAAGCAAACTCGCCAGGATCCTGTAACCTCTTTGTCACACCCCGCCTTGGCTCACCTGTCGGGGTGCGTGAGGGACCTCAGCTTCATGCGGACAACCCGGAGCTTGTATCTGGGGCCGACCACAGAGCCTGTAGAGAACAGCAAGGAGACGGCGGCCACTTCGCTCAGATTCTGGGGAAATCTCGCCAGCAGGCTCACTTGCTGGTATTTCTGAAATGTGGCCGGTTCACTAGGAAGCAATGACAGTGTTAAGTGAGCACAGTGGCCGATGAGTAATAAGCAGGGGATGGCCTGGCCCCATTGCCACATTGGCCGACTCAGAGACAGTCTGGTGATTTCCAAAGGACTGCCCTGGAAATGCCCGGACCTACTACGTGCCAGGGGTCTGCTGGTCCCTGGACACAGCTGCCCAACGCCCTGACATTCCTCCAGGTGGGAGCAGCTTCCTACTCTGCAGCCAGAGCAGGAGCAGCAGAGCTTGAACTGCCCAGTGATGGGGATTTTACACAGCACTGCGGGGAATGGAGCTCAGCTCTGAGTTCAGAGTCCCGGTCTTTCCTTCCAACGACACTGCTCGAGCCACACAGGTATTTATAGCCAAAGTAGGTTCTAATGGAGAACTTGGACTTTGCTCCTCCTTCCCTCACCAGGCGAACCTTGAAACAGCTAAACAGGCTCTAATACAGGTGCAGAGACATTTTCTACAGATGGAACCCCATGACTCTAAGGCACACGGGTCTTCCTGGAGAGGTTTAGCATGACCTGTCTCTCTGGGAGCGTGAAGAGGAGGCCACAGAGAACCGAGGAGCCACCGGGGTTCAGGAAGACTAGGCCCATACACGATGGAGTACTCCTCTACCATAAAAGGAGGATGGGTCTGAGTCATCTGTAAGATGCACCTTGAGACCATAATGTTAAGTAAAACAATCAAGCACACAAGTTTAAATAATGCATAGTTTCTCCTATCTGAGAAACCCAACATATAAATAAATTAGAGTGACGGGCATGGTAGCAAGTACTTGGGAGGCTGAGGCAGGAGGATTGCCATGAGTTGAAGCCCAGTCTGGGCTACATAATGAGTTTGAGGCCAATCTAAATTACATAATGAGACACTGTCTCAAAAAAAAATTTAAAAAGAGGGAAAAAGGAGATAGATCTTTTGCAAAAGGGAAGGAGACCCAAAGATGGAGGGAAAGAGAGGAAAAAGAAGGGAGAAGGAGGAGGGGGATGAGAAAAGAACCAGGATGCACTACACACAAGTACTTACTCCCCGCTGGAATGTGATCATTTTCTGAAAATGTGAACTCATAGAAAAAATTTTTAAAGCAACAGTGGCTCGCTCCATACGGGACCCCTTCATTTTGGGGCGGGGCAGATGTGAGCAAGTGTCTGTCTCCTCAGCCTGTGGAGAGCAGAAGTGCCACAGGTAACATGACAGGAAAGGGACCCGGATTTGAGTTTTAAGTACATCTCCGCTGAAACGAACCAGGGCTCCCCGAAGACTTGGTTGATTCCAGGACTGGAAACTGCAAAGTGATCCTGGCCTGCGCTCCAGACAGGAAGGAGGTACTCAGAGAGTGACGGAAACATCCCGGCGACACAGAGTCACCTGGCACCCAGGAGTGCAGCGGGTGCTGGTGAGGATGCGAGCACCGGGAGGCTTTGGAAGAAGTCACTTTCGGGCTGAGGGTGCAGCTCAGTGGTAAAGCACTTGCCTAGAGTGTGGGGTTACCATGAGCAAGGCCCTGGGCTCAAGCCCTGCACCAAAAAAAAAAAAGAAGACCCCTCTCAGCCATGCACAGACGCCGCTATTGACCCACCCAGGGAGCCCGCGGTGTGCTGGGAGTGTCAGATGCCACCCAGCTATTCTGCACATGTGGCTGAGGAACAATCTGAGTGCCTGGTAGCCAGCCAACCCAGGAAACGTATCCCGAGCCCAGGGACAAAACGAAGCTCAAATCTCTTTGTTTCAAAGGTTCCCTTGCCCCTTTTCTTGGTTATAGAAGTGATAAAGTGACAGAAGGAAGGAAGGAAGGAAAAAAACAAAAGGGAGGGAGGCTCTTGCTTCACTGCCTGCTGCATTCTGCCTACCCTGCTGTGGACTGTTTCTACTCCACAAAGCTGCTCTGCCATTCCCCCTGCCTTGGAACCAACCCACTAGGAACTGAAACCTCCACAAACTGTGAGTCAAAATAAACCTTTCCTCCTTTAACTTTCAGTGTCAGATATTTTGATTCAGCAATGAGAAAAGTAGCCCATACAATATGTATATAATTTGCTCTTCTATATTTCAGTTGTGTATCATAAGCTTGAGTTTCATATGTGTCATAAAAACTTCAATGTATGAATAATACTCTACTACATGGAAATAGTTAATACTACATGGAAATACTTAAATCAACTACTTTCCATTGTTGGATTTTGGGGGTATATCTCCCCCACACTCAAATTTTTTTGTAATGCCCAGGATTGAACCCATGGCTATATCTCTGAGCTACATCCGCAACCATTTTTATTTTTTATTTTGAGACAGAATCTTACTAAGTCACTAAATTGCTCAAGCTGGGCTGGAACTCGAGGTCTTCATGCCTGCTATGGTTTGGATCTAGACTATCTCCCAAAGCTGTCAGGTGTTCAGGGTGGGAATTTTGGAAAGTGACCAGATCACAGGGTACTGTGTTCTTCAGTGGGTTCAGTTATTAATGAATTCAGCAGCTGAGTGTGTGGCTAGGAGCTGGGTTCCAATTAGAGGTAGGTCACTGGGGATGTGTCCTTGTGTCCTGAAGTATCTCCCTCCTAGCCCCTTCTCTCTCTCTCTCTCTCTCTCTCTCTCTCTCTCTCTCTCTCTCTCTCTCTCTCCCCTGATCATATTGATGTGACCCACTTTCCTCTGCCATGACCTTCTGCCATGCTGTTCTGCCTTGGAGCCACTGACCATAGGCTAAATCTGTGAGCCATGATAAACCTCTCCTTTAAGTTTTGGGTACCTGGGATTCTCTCCCAGCAACAAGAAAGTGACCAAGACACTGCCTCAGCCTCCAGAATGCCAGGCCCAGCTGGTATTTCCAATTTTTATTTCAATTTATATTTTCTGAGTTTCACAAACATATCTATATATCTATATATAGATATATAGATAGATAGATAGATATATAGATATATAATGAGCTTATATAAGAGTAGAAATATGGCCAGGCATGGTGGTGCACACCTGTAATCTCACCACTAGGGAGGCTGAGGCAGGAGGAAGATGAATTCAAGCCCAGCCTGGACTACCTAGAAATACACACGTGGTAGATGCCTTTTGACTTGGAGTCGGGGCTGTGGGGAGATGTGCGCAAGGGCTTGTACTTTTATGTGGAATGTTCTTTCAGATTTATAAGTTAATGTTATTTTTAGTCAACATCATAATCATACACATTTGAAGGACTAATAACCATATATAATGTGGGATGATTAAATTAGCATATTCCAGGCTGCAGATGTAGCTCAGCAGCATAAGCGCCTGCCTGGCAAGTGCAAGGTCCTGAGTTTGATCCCCATCCAATAAATAAATAAATAAATAAGCATATTTCTTGATCATTAGAACTTTATGGTGCACAAGAGTAACTTTGTAATTAAATCTTTAATCAAAGGAAGGAAGAAGGAAAAGGAAGAGGAAGAAGGATGGAAAGAAGAAGGAAAGAAAACCTTGGCACTAACCCCATTTACAGAAAGCCTGGGAAATCGGGGCCCGGATACAGTAACTAAGTAACACCCTCCCTCTGTCTTTTGCAGAATGAGGAAAAGCACAAACATATAAAGAAAGCAGTACGTGTACTCGGGATGCAATTTCTTCAAGCAAAAAGAGAAAAAGTAAACTACAAAGTATTGCAGCTCCACGTACTGATCGATTTTTGATTCTGTGGTGTTTCCATCTTTGTCTCTCAACTTGATTGTGATGGACCCTCTTCTTACGTTTCTGTTCCAAGGTATCATGTCCACGAAGTAGTGATATACTGCCAAGCAAGGCGAGAACGCGGTTAAAGACCACACCCCCGGCCCACTGCTGCCCCGGAGGAGCAATTCCCAAAACCCAGAAACCCTATAACTGAGTCTCCTTTTTTCTCCCTTTAGAGTTTCCCTACAAGGATCCACGGCAGCCTTCCCACCCACTCGTCTCTCTTCTCTCTGCATGGATGGCGTGAGGGAGAGCAGAGCTCCTTGGTGTCCCCGCACATGTCCAGGCGCAATGGGGTCACACCGTATGGGCCCGAGGCTCACAGTCTACTGCTGAGTGTGACTGACTCACTTCAACTCCTGCTCTTCTTACCATAAAACAAGCAACTGGCCATCTGAAGATGCTATACAGCTGGCGAGGTCTTCCGTCTTGCGGGCCACGGCCCCCAGCCCACCGGGTCTCCCCCTCATCTCTTTCCCAGTCATGCCAACCATCTGCACTGCCAAGCTTCCTCTTACTCCCAGCCTTCCTGCTTTGCAGAGTCACCCTCCGGGTTTTAGCTTAATATCATTTCCTCCAAGAAATGCCATGTCCTTCCCTGGCCTTCAGCTCAGGCAGGCCCTCTTTCCTTGAGTACCCGAGACCTTGTCTAGGTTTCTCCCTTCAGGGTCAGTCAGCACCTTAATTATGCTTTACAAATTGCAAGAGAAGTGCTGAGTAAAGTGGCAAATATCTGAGCACTTCTGTATAAATATTACTTGAATAAATGGGTTTTATAAAAGATAAAACTATACTACAAGGGGTGATTGTTCCTCCTCCTAATCCCAACAGTTACATGCATCTAGGCACCCAATAAATTCTCACTGAATAAATGACACAGGATGTGTCCAGAGAACTAGCTTCCTCCTTGCAGTTCACTCCCCAAGGTCAAATGTATTTTTGGAAGATGGGAGTTCCCTCGTGATAGTCCCATTTACTGTTTCTTGGTCAGACTTGCAGGGAAACAGAAAAAAGGTTCTGGGAGATGATGGTTTCAGGAAGGAACAAGGTCAGCCCTTGGAGCTGCCAGTTCGTGGCTCATTATTGCTCAGTGGCTCATGCCTCATGGACCAGGAAGATGCCAAATCCCAGGCTGCCATGGAGGACTCCAAAGGAAGAAGGAAGCCCAGGCATCTGCCACCTTTTATAAAACAGTTGCTCCCAAGAAAAGGGGAAAGGGGGTGCCAGATTGCAAGAAAGAAATACATTTGCCCAGGTGACTCTTACCTGTAACCTAGGACATTTAATCATCTGCTGCCCTAATTAGCTCCCATCTCAAATGCTCCACAACAGGAACTGACCCAGGAGCTGTGCTGCCACCTGAATTTTCCTGGCCCCAATTTCCTGTCTCTTGAATCAATCAATTTTTTACAGATGACAGTGACCATTCAATGATGCTCCTAATTTATTGATTTAGGAGTTAATACACTGTGCTGATTTGATACTTTAATCCTAATAACCCAGAAGATAGGCATTATTTTCTCCACGTTACCAGTCAGGACTCTGACACTCCGAGTGCCTCAATGCCTTGACGAAGGTCACACAGCTGTTATGTGACAGGATCAGGATTCAACTTCACCCCTTTCTAGCTTCAAACGCCACACTTGGCTATTAGCCTTCATTTGCCAAGAAGCAGCCAGAAAGCTGAGACCCAGCTATGCCCAAGAGAAGACAGGGGCCTACAAACAAAGGACCACAAGTCACCACTTACTGCAGAAAGGCTCCTGCTCCGTGGTGTCAAAGAACGCCTTGGTCACTGAGAGATCCTTCCCCCTTAAATAGCCTTCCCAGCGATCAGCATAATAACCTTTAAAACAAGTTGCAAAAGCACATCATTAGCATGTCCAGTATCATCATGAAAGTAACCAAGGCAGTAAGAAAAGTAAGCGTGCAAGCACTGGGCAGGCAACCTGTTCCCACCCCCGCCTCCCCACGGTGAGGACCCGCAGGTCACCAGACAGCCCTTCCTGACCGTTATCTCTAAGCCTAAGAGCTGGGGCGGAAAAAGGACCCTGCCGTAGCTTTGTCCTCTTTACTGGCTCTCAGGAACACGGTACACACTGGTGTGGCCCAAAAATAGCTCCCATATTTCTTGGTAATGCAGTTGATTTCTACATTAAACAGATTGAGATTTTCCTCTAAAACAGCATCATTATTGCAAAGCAAAGTACATTTTGCTGGGGGCCAAACCCAAGACCTGGTGGCTGCTAGATACATGTTCTACCACTGAACGACACCCCAGCCCCTGGACATTCTTAAAAAGCTACAATTAGGCCACAAAATTGTACCGAACGTGGCCTTGCCATGTGACACTGTCACCAAGCTGGTCATGTTTTCCCTTCTCCTTGCAGGAGACAAAGTTGAGAGTTGTCCGGTGGCCTTTTTCCCTGGTCTGCCCTCACCGCTAGAGAATTCTGATTTATTCGACCTGGATAGGACTCAGGTTCAGGTGTTGTTTTTTTTTTTTTCAATCAGGATTTTTTTAAGAATGCCCTGGCTGATTCTGACACAGTCAAGGTTCTGCTTGTTAGTAACCTGCTTTATTGCTGTCTTGCATTTTCCCCCCTTTGGGAAAAATGAGAAAATTCTCAAGGCTGCCCAGTTTCAAAGTGCTGACTGCCTAGAACCCCACCACCACAGGCCCCTAGCAAATATCCAAGCGCGTCCCCAGTACCTCTCCCCCGCCCCCCAGTCCTGAGCGCACAGGGGCGCCAAGGTGCCCGGTGCGGGCATGTACAGAGCGGCTTATGGGCAGCGATCACTGTGCAAGGGTTACGCGACAGAAAAGACCCCGGCTGGGCTGTGCACCTCTCCCAGCAGCGACCCTGTGGGCACAGGACCAGGCTGCGTAAAGCGGTCGTATCCTGGGGCAGCTTGGGAACACTCCGTGCGAAGCCCGCTCTGCACGGTAGAATAGCGTGTCCGGGGAGTCTGCGCTACACTGTGGATGGAATCTTCCTGCATTGCTTTTGTAACACTGTTAAGGAGACCACGATAATTCAAAAGGTCAAACTGGCCACAGAAAGCCGACTAAATACATTGGGGGGTGAAGGGGAAAGGGGGGGGCAGCATATTTAGATACTCAGATGGTTCTGGGGCTTGCACCAAAGATGAGCTCTAATTCATTCATCAGAAAGGAACCCCGCTTGTCAGACGTACCCACAAGGGGACAGGGCTCCGTGTGCGCAGTGCCGCAGCTGATGCATTTGCCGTTCCTGTAATCCCGGTAGGAGTCGCAGGGGTACGCTATGACCGCGCAGTCCTCTCTCAGGGAAGCCAGGTACAGGTACACCGACCTCTGGTGGTCGCACTTGAAATACTGCATTCCTGGGTTGTCACGGGGATGGCCAGGGTAGAGCAGTGGAAGCAGTTAACAGAAGCGCTTGGAACACTTACTTTCTACACACACACAATTATGGCTCCTACACACGGGGCACTGCACTAAACGCGTCAGTGGGCTTCCATCCCCTTAATCCTTATAAAAGCATTCAGACACAGATCCACGCCGGTAAGTGGCAGGAAAAGAGATTACACTGGAGTAGGTTATGGCAGGAAAGCAAATATACTTTAATTAAAGACCTTAGGAGCCAGGCACACAGGTACATGCTTGTAATCCCAGCTACGTGGGAGGCTGACACAGGAGGATCATGAGTTCTAGATCAGTCTGGGCAACTTATCGAGACCTTGTCTTGAAACAAATTTAAAAGGTTTGGAGTGTAGCTCAGTGATAGCGCACATACCCAGCACACACAAAGCCCTGGCTTATATCTTCAGCACCACCGAAAAACAAACAAACAAACAAAAGGCCTGGCTGTCTGTAGCAAATGAGATATCTTTCATTGCCCTCCGATGTTTCCCCACAGTTATTATCCTTCTTAAAATACAGAGTTCAGGGCCAAGCTCAGATATTCCTAACTCAGAGGAGGCTCAGGAATTAGCATTTTAGTAAACGATGCTGCCCCAGTCCATCTGACCCTGATGCCTATGAGTCCGAGAGCCCCAGGTCTAACATGCAAGACTGATTCGCAGACTAAGTACTATCCATGCCGTGTCTGCCCATCAGGTACGTGGCCACCTGCGGTGGTGGAGGCCCTCTCTCAAGGGAAAATGGTAACAGAGCTGGAGGATGTCACTGACTGGCAGAGCATTTTACTAGCCTGTGTGAGGTCCTGGGTTCGATCCCCACGCTGGCGGGGAAAGTTCTCGTTCTACAGCGGGTTGATGCGGTGAGCAACTGCTCAGTGTTGCATGTCCCTGGAAAGCACAGCCGCTTGGCAGTTCTCAGTGCTGTGACAACCTGGGCTGAGGGAATGGGGAGTTCACAGTCTGTGTTTCTATACGGCTGAAACCACATGTGGTTGCAGCATAGCTGAAGCCTGAGAACCACTGCTGTGCTCAGAACAGAAGATGGGCGTGTGTGTAGGGGGCTGGGATGGATCATGGCATGCAGATTTGAATCTTAATCGAACCGTAGTTTAGCTGGAGGCTGAGGAACCAGGGATCCAGCCTTGTAGTGGGGTTCACTGTCTGCCACAAGAGTGTGACGGACAGGAGGTGCCACTAAACCATGAACAAGCAAGAAAAGGGATGCTGCTGCCATGTGGGGCAATGGACAGACACAAAACCAAGGACACACAGACATAAGGTCAGAAGAGTTAGAGATGAGGAAGAACTGCTGACATCATTCAAAAACAAGAACCAAGTTTGCAGAGTGAGTAATCGATGACGGCAGAACCATAAAGAAGACCACACTGTAAGGCCTGTGGAGAGGAGAGCTGTGGTGGTGAGCAAGAGGTTTGGAGAGACCCTGGAGGCCTCCTCGTCCCCCACCATCCACTCCTGCCAGTAGAAGTGACCGGCGAAGGACAAGGAAGATAAACCAGGGCTGCAAGAGTCAGACCCGACAGGCCAGCGCTTCCCTTTGCAGGGACAATGAGTTAATAACATGGGGGGGTGGGTCCTTCCCAGTCAAAGCACATCCCCTGTCACCCTTGGCACAGTTACACTGTCACACGCTATGATTTCAGCAGGGTCATTTTCAAGCACTGTGTCGTTCCAAAGGGCCATAGATAGCTCCCACTTTGTACCACTTTTTCTAGAATATTCCCCTGGTTGTTTCGACTTTTTCCAGCAGCAGGGAAAGCAGATCTATGGCACGGACAGTAGGATTTTTATATTCTGCCCAAATACACACTTTTACTCTTCCCTCCAACTCTCCAGTTTTGTGTTATAGGGTTTTTCCCCCCCTCATTGTAAAAGTAACCTATGCTTCTCTGGAAATCATAAATTAATACAAATAGTGATGCCAAAAGCACCTAAAAGTCCAGTACCAAAATTATACTATACAATGATAATTATTTGGAGCATTCAGTTTAGTTTTTTTCTTGTACTTGCATATATACAAACATGCATTTGAAATGAAAAATAGATAAATTGGAGGCTGGGCGGGTAGCTCAGTGATATAGCACTGGCCTAGTACAGAGAGAGACAGAGACAGCAATTGAGACCATGTTGGATGGCTTTATGTTTTATCACTTAGTATCATAAATTTTCATTTTTTTCTGGGAAAAAAATTTTTTTTGTGGCTACCAGGAATCAAACCCAGGACCCAGCATTTACCAGGCAAGCGCTGCACTGCAGAGCTATAACCCCAGCCCTAAAATACAATTTTTAAACAATTATGTTCCTTGTGTGGGTGAACCATAATTCATTTAATAGTTTCCCTCTCACACATTATTATAAATAATGCCATGTTAAATATCTATGCACTCTAATTTCTTGTTTACATTTCCCAATTATTTCTCTAAGACATTTACAAATATGGAATTTCTAGGTCAAAGACATTTCCAAGAGAAAGAGAAAAAAATAAGAATGCAAAATAGCTTTTAATCATACATCTATTATTTTTAAAAGTAGTATCTTGGAGGTAAAATTTTTAATTTAAATTTATTTATACCCCTGCAATCTTCTTAGGAAATGCATTTTCTGTCAAAAAAAACTACTTCATGTAGAACAATTTTTTAACTCCTATTTTTAAACCATTATTTTACAACACAAAGCATCTGTACTTACCTCCAAATATTGTTTTGGGACAACCAGGCTGATCCAATCCTCCATTTGGGTAGAAATCTATATTTCCCAGTGGTTGCTTGTATCCCAGTGCTAAAAGAAATCACAATATGCCTTCACACAGCTTTAGACTTTTCACACTCCATAGCTCATCTGTCTGCAGGATAAGGGCAGGAACTGAATTATTACTGTATTATTATTGTTATCATTATTTTTATGCCCCTTTAAATGTTTTTCCCTAAGTCACCCAGCTAGTAAGAAAGTGGGCTCTGAATTCTACTACCATCTGCCATAGTTTGGATCCTGAATGTCACCCAGAGGCCCTGTGTTAAGGCCTGGTCCCCAGAGCAGTGATACTGGGAGGTGGTGGAACCACTGGGAGAGGGAAGTCCCAGCTCCCTGAGGGGGTGCTTGCCCAGACGACCCCATCCTTCCTCTTCCTCTTCAAGTCTTGGCCCTGAGGTAAGCAAATTTGCTCTTCTCCACCTTCCCACCATCAAGTGCTTCTTTAGCCCAGGCTTAAAAGTACAGGCTCCACCTCACCATGGACTGGAGCCTCCAAAACTGTGAGCCAAAATAAACCTCTGTATAAGCTGATAATATCGGGTATTTGTTATAGTGACAGAAAGCTGTTCCACTGTTAGGTTCCTGGGAAAATGGTGACAAAATTGAATTCCACTCTTTCTAAAGACATAAGGGAGTGGGATCATTCATTTGCTATAGGCTACTCCAAATGATACATTTTTTCTTTACATTTTGCTGGAACTCTTTAATTGTGAGGTGCTCCCTCAACCTCCATTTGCATTTGCATAGATCTTTAATGAATAACAGGAAAACAATGAATTTTTACTTAGTGGGTGAAGCATTTTTGGAGTCCAAGACAATAATAATTTTAAAAAAGATAAACACTTCTAAAATATGAATTCTTAAAAAATTATAGGGCCAGGGTTATGGCCGAGGTGTTAAGTGCTTGTCTAGCAGGTCTGGGGCCTTGGATTTGATCCCAACACCACCAAAAGAACAGTCCAGCTAGTACACGAGGAGGGAATGGGAGAAGCAGACATTATTTTGGTCGGCTGAGGGTGTAGCTCAGTGTTAGAGGACTTGCCTAGCACTTGAGGCCCGGGGTTCCATCCTAACACTGCAAACACAAACATATACATCAGCAGATACTCAGTACCCAGGCACAGCAGCCGATGCCACAGCCACAGGAACTTGGGAGACCGAGGTGGAAGAATTACTTGAGCCTGGGAATTTGACACAAGCTTGGGAGCACAGTGAGGATCCATCCCGAGGGGGAAAAAAAACCAGAGCCAGATTTAATAATTGCATACCATGCAACCAGCAGAATTCTTGATTAAAGCACTCCTGAAGTGTATATACACATATGTACTAATAATTGCTACTGCATATTGAGTCTTGGGTATGTTACTAGGTGTCTCACATCTTTCTTCTGATTTTTACAATGTCTGCAAAGTATTCGCTGGTAAATTCAGATGAAAATATGTAAGCTCAGAGACTCAAGAAACTAACATGATAGCATCAAAGAGCAGAATCTGGGACCTGAGTTCATGCCAGCTTGACTGCAAAGCTTACACTCTTTCCTTCAAACTTTAGTTTCCAATGCTGGGTGTGGTGGCACAAGCCTGTAATCCCAGCACTCAGGAGGCTGAGGCAGGAGGATCACTGTGAGTGTGAAGCCAGCCTGAACTGCATAGTAAAAACCTATCTCAAAAGATGCCCTCCTCCCAAAAGACTTCACTTTCTAAGAATAAAATGTAAATTGCTTGATTCCATTGAGTAGGAAGGCAGCTGTTTAACAAAGATGCATTTATTTTAAAGCAAACAATTGCTGAGTACCACATCAGAGTGCCTGTGATAGCATCAGAAGTGTTTTCTTTTGTTTGTTTTGTTTTGTTTTGTTGCATTGTGTTGCGTTGTGTTGTGTGATGATTAAACCCAGGACCTCATGTCTGCATGCTAAGCAAATGTTCCACCACCGAGCTACACCCCAGTCCTGGGTTGGGGGTATTTTGAGTGGTCACAGCATAAAGAGGATGCACAATTAACTGACCACTCTGCTTTGTCCCCTCCGGCCTTGTCAAGTTCCCACTCCAGCTCCTCTCCTGGCATCTGGCTACAGTGGTCACCCATCCTTGGCCATCACTCCAACCTGCGTGGTATGGACACTGTCCCAGTGTGAAATCAGCATCACAAAAGGCAGATCCAGGAGCTATGGGAGGCCAGAACTGCCCCATAGGGACAGATGTGACACCTCAGTTTATCTCTCTGCTAAAGGAAATAATGAGAACTAGAATATCACCCAACAAATCCAGTTGCACATATAGAAATCCATCCACACAGGTGTGCAAATCAGCCTTCCTTGCTTGGACAAGATGATTTTATAAATAAGAAGGAATGATGGGAAAATCATGCCCACCCAGCACGCCAGCCTGGGGGCCTGCATGGCACCAGCTTCCCTGCAGGGTTTCCCCGGGTTTGGAACCCTGCCCCGTGGGAGAGAGGGCCTCTGGAGGAACCTGCTCTGTCCCTACATGACAGCTCCCCTAGGGGCGGCTCTGGGAGTCCAGGGGCCTCTGACCCACAAGGACAGGAATGTTACCATCCATGTCGGAGTGGATGACGTCCACAAACTGGGCATCGCTGGGATCTAATCTGTCCTCGGGAGGTTTCTCATTGAATAAAGGGCCCGCGGGATCAAGACCTGGAAGGAAAACAGAATGCTTTGGCAACCCTATGCTATGAGTCACCCCACTGGGCCTTTGATGGCTCCTGGTGAGGACACCCAAGGGCGCAGGCCCCCTCAGGTGGGCACTCGCCACATTCCCATCCCAATTCACCAGGGCTCCTCCCCACAGCCCACAGCTCTTTCCCACAGTGGAGACGCTAGCCCGGCAGGGCCCCCAAGCAACGCAGCCTGGCAAGCTGAGCAATGCACACAGGTGTGCACAGCGCGGGCCAAGCTTGGCAGGCAATGCACACACATATGTGGGTCAGAGGACAAAATAAACTGGTTCCTCCTTCTCATGAACTCTTCTCTCTAGCTGGAGCAAGTTTACCCCAGGCCTGTCACTTAGGCAGCTCTATCAGAAACTCACTCTTCTGCCCAGTACCTACATACACTAGGAGTTTTGTTCCACCAGCATTTTCTTCAAAAGCATTTCTGATGCCTTCTTTTTATCTCCATCACTCACCAGTTTTATCAAATTGTATTACACATTTCTTGTTTCTATCCATTCTTAACAATTACTGAACTCGCCAACAAGATTTTCAGAATCTTTCAGTGTTAATATGTAGTAGACATGCATTAACTAAATCGTTTGGTTTACTAAACATGTCACCAAACAATATCATTTTCAAATCTTTGAAAAGACGATTTTAACACATTTGCAAAGCAAACTATTAATTTGATTTATTGTAAAACAGAAAACTTCCTTAATTTGACCAGACACCAAGCTGTCAGCACTTCGACAGTAATGACATTGTTTCTTCTCTAGTGACTCAGATTAACATTAATTTGCTGTTAGTGCTCATGTGGATATTATCAATAAATAATTGAATCACTGACTAGTTTTGATAAATAAAAAGCAATTTTAACAATCCACAGTATCAAAAAAAATTAAAAATAAAAAAATCAGTTTGTTAAGAAAACAGTAACACAGAATACATAAAAGAGAAAAAGCTGGCACTATATACTTGTTATCCCATTGTTGATGATTGTATTCCCCACTCAGCCCCCGCTTCTTGCTGTTAATAAAACTCGCTTGCAGTTTCCACTTTTATTCATATCTTATTTCAGTTGATCCACATTGCAAATGTAAGGAGGGAGAAGGGTAGCAACTGATTCCCATTTTATAGATGAATCAACTGAGGTCCAGGGAGATCAAGCATGTAGAGCAGAAACTAGCCTTCCAGGGCAGCCTCCTCTATGTGTTATGCTTTGGTTTCCCCGTGCTGACTTTAGCAAGCTCAGCAGGGAAGGACAAAGCTCACTGGTCAGGCCAGGTATTACAAAGGGCATCAGTCCCTGCAGATAACACAGAAGTATCTCACCCGAAAGGCCTGAACTGATAAAGCCTGGCCCTTAGTTAGTGCTGACGAGCATTATGCCCTCTCGCTATGAAGCAGCTAGAAAAATAGGAAGGCAGCTCTTACGATATTGAAACCGCAAAATAAAACTTAAAAAAAAGTCAGAGGATTAAAAAGGCCCAACATACTAGAGCACTATGTGGAATGAAAAAGATTTCTAGAACTGTCTGCCTCCAAGCTTTAAACTACGAATATCATTTTATTATTTTCTTATATTATTTGATTGCTCATTTTGGTGCTGAGGATCAAACCCATGAGGATCATACATGCTCGTCACAAGACTACCACGGAGCAACACTTGTGGTCCCTACGATCGTCATTTTAGATGCCATCCCCCATCCCCTGGTGTCACATACAAAATCTGAAAGATAGCGTCTTCCCCTCAGCTCTTCTGGTTCTAGCTTTGGTGTTTCCATTTCTCCCCTCCAGTGTTCTTCTGCTTCCTGGAGACATTTACTTATCTATCTGCCTCCGTCTTCATCTCCTCTTTTCTCCCCCTCCTCCCCACCCCTCTCTTCCTCTTCCATCCACTCCCAACTGAAACTACTGTGGGAGGGGATGAGCCGACACCCAGGCACCCAAGTCCTGAACCCAACAGGAAAAACTCCACAGTCTTGGAAAGATTTGTCCCTCAGCTGCCCCCTCCCACATCAGACAGCATCGCTTCCTGTCTAAGAAAACGGCCCTTGAGGGTCAGAGTGGACAGAAACCTTATGATGGACAGAAGAGAAACCATCCTGGGCAAGGCACAAACTAGAGCCTCACAGGTGACCCTGGACTTGTGATATCCACAGTGAATGATCGGCCAGAAGTTGTAGAAAAAGTGCCCCCAAACCTAAAGAGTCTGTGTGAGCAGGCGGACAGGGAGCCCCAAGCCCACCGCCAAACAGCTGCGTGGCGGTCAGCAGGTTATTTTACTTCTCTGAACCTGTTTCCTTATACTGTAAAATGGAGGGAGAACTAATAGCTATGTCGGAAGATTCATCACAGCACTGCTGAATCTACATGCAGAGCATTCTGACATTATTACAGCAGAGAAAATGAATGGAGATGCAGAGCTCACGCTTACTGCCGGAAGATCATCAGAATCGGGGCTCTCTGGGGTCATCAGTGATGGGGCAGTGATCCCTGGCTTTTACTGCAGTATTAAGTGGTTTGAGGTTTGATGAAAGATCTGGATTCCTCCCCAGGAAGCCACCCAACATTCTGCATGCAACTCCGGGGCCTCTTACTCCTATCCCTAAGGTCACCAATACTCTCTAAGTCACCACCAGCCCTTAGGTTTTTTTTTTTTTTATTGGTACCAGTGATCGAACTCACAACCACGCGCTTGCAAGGCAGGCGCTTATGCCACTGAGCTAAATACCCAGCCCAGCCCTTAAGAATTTTAATGTGAGCCACATTTACAATGTAAAAAAATTTAGTAGCCACCTAACAAATGGAAAATTAATTTTAAGAATATTTGGTGGGGGGGTCCCTGGGGTTTGAACCCAAGGCCTTTACACTGAGCTACATCCCCAGCCCATTTTTAAAATTTTTTTATTTTGAGATAGGGTTTTGCTAAATTGGTAAATTGCTCAAGCAGGGCTCAAACTTGCCATCATGATTTAGCCTCTCAGAGTGCTGGGATGGCAGGTAGGCACCGCCACACTGGGCAAGAATATATTTTATATAATCCAGTGCAGTATATCTGAAATACTGCACTGGAGTATTTACATCAATACTCCAATATTGATGTAAATACATCAATGCAGTCAATACAATGCAGTCAATACATCAATGCAGTCAGTGAAGAAATGTCGGGCTTTTAAATGCTGACTTGCTGGTGTTGTTCTTAGTCCTGTAAAACCAGCTGTATTTCATACTTACAGCCCGCCCCAGTGTGCAACGGCCGCCTTGCAAGTGCTCAAAGATCACGGGTGGACAGTGGCTACTGCACCATTTCTCATCGTGTGGTGTTAGGACCACACGCATATTGCATTAAAAATATGGCAGTATGATTCAGTGGCAGAGTGGTTGCCTAGCATGCTTGAGGCCCTGGATGCGAATTTAAACTGAGTGCCCTAGCAAATAAATAAATAAGAAATTAATGAAAAGTAAAGGCGGATGTGCCTGGAAAGGAGGAACAGAAGAAATGGATGGAAAGAAGCAACCATCAAGGCCCAGCGAAGCACCCGGCAGAGCCACCCAGGGCGTGGGAGTTGGGTAACAGGCCACATTCTTACCCTATGACCCAGGGAGCCCATCCCAGCAAAGCAGAGGGAGAGCAGTGAGGAAGGAAACCGTGCTGCTGCTGGAGATGCTCTTGGGGATGGCAAAGATTGACCGTGGGGATCAGACGTAGCAAGGATTTGGAGAATGTGCTGAAGTCAGTGGAGGAAAAAGTTGAGCTGGGTCTATCAGCTGAGTCTGAGAGCCCAGCATGGAAGGCAGGCTGGTTTGGGGAATTTGCAGGGCCAGAGACCAAAATCGTATTCATATTCACAGCAGTTGTGAGGACACGTTTTCTAGGAGACTTACTAGTGAACCTAGGGTAAAAGTGGGCTGGGAGCAGATTTACTTATCTCTTCCCACGCCGTGGGAGTTTTACACAGCAGAAATCAGCAACAGCTACAAATCAGGGTTTTTTTTCTTTTTCTTCTTTCTTTTTTGAAGAGCTGGTCTGCTTCCAAGCTCACCACTGAGAAAATCTCTCCCACTGGAGAGGAATTCCCAACAGTCAAGGACACAGGCAAACTCAAGCCATCTGGCCTTCCTCTGTGAGGGAAATGTTGAAAAAGCAGACACGAAGCTTTCTCAAACATAGTTTTTGAAACTGAAAACTAGTAGGGTACCAGGTAAATTAATAGGAGAAGAACTGACCTTTGGGTGAGAGTGAGAAAAAAATTCAGAACAAACCATGGAACCTCAAATACCAGGGCTGGAGGAACTGCCAGCCAATTTGGAATGTATGTGTATGTGTATATGTAAGAGAGATGGACAGACAGACAGACACAAGAGTCAAAGAAACAGACATGGCTTCCCCCAAGGCGAGATGACTTGCCAAGCTGCCGAGTTGAAGTGGCACCTTCCTACTCTACCTACTTTAAGCCTTAGAAAATGACATCCCAAATCTAGCTGACATCCCAAATCTAGTCACTGAGCTTTCCCCTCCCTCCATCCACTTCTACCTTGCAAATGTTCCCCAGGTGTGCAGGTGCATTCTGGGAAAGCCAAAAGGGAGACCCTTAGGTCTCTGCAAGAGAAAGCTGCCCAGCCTTTTGAGTAGCTGTGGAAAGTTACTAAGCTCCAGGTAAGAGATCCCAGCAAGGGAGACTTTGTTTGAGGTCTGACCGCTGCATTGCTGAGTGTTTTCCTTTCTGTGTGGGCTGGAAAGCTGATATTTACAGAGTGAGCCCAGCCATCAACATTCCCATCTCAATTTCCAGCCATGCCAGGAGACTCCAGCCATGCCAGGGGACTGCAGAGTGCTTGGTCTGTAGTTCAGGCCACCCTAGATTCAATACAAAGGACACGGCCGGGGGAGGCGGGGCAGTCAGGGTCCAATTCCCATGAGACACTGCTATTTCTTCTACCCATAGAAGAAATAATAAGGTCACTATCCATCTTCCCTAGGGCGCATACAGCTTGCAGTTTATCTTACTGGTCTATCTTTCACTACATAATAGTCTGAGGTCAGCTGTATCATGGTCTTTGAGCCCAAGGATGAGGAATCCCTCGTGACATCCTGTACTGCGCCCCACCCCTCACAAAGCCTTACCTGTAATTCTCCCCAGCTGCCCAGCATACATTTCTCCAACAAACCCAGATATGTGGGCGCCTAGACTCACTCCAATCATATAAATGTCGTTCAGAGATGCTCCTTTGGCCTGAAATTTAAGAAGTCCATCATTATACATGGTAAGGGGCCAAGGAACTGACGACATTTGCAGAACTTTATCCTAGCTGCTGACTTTGGAGAAGTATTTCTAAGCACCGCACATCTACCATCTCATTGAAACATCACAATGCCCCAAAACAAAAATATCATTGTTTTGATTATATGGATGAAAAAAAAAAAAACTGAGACCCAGAATTGAAGTGACCTGTCCCTGCTGAGGCAGTTGGAAGAGGTCAGAGCAGGACTCAGGTCCGCATGTTCAGCCCCAGATTTGTGCCTTCACTTCTAAGCTGCGGTGTCTCTATTCCGTGCTTCTGCTAGAAGCCAAGCTGACACATCTTTAAGAACATTCCTGACTGGACAGAGGGATGAGGATTTTTTTTAGAGGGGTGCTGGAGATGGAGCCCAGGGTCGCACACATGCTGGGCAAGTGCTCTACCACCGAGCTACCTTCCCATCCCTGGTCCTTTTATAAATTTTATTTTGAGACAGGGCCTTGCTAAACTGCCCACATTGGACTCCAGCTTGCAATCTTCCTGCCTCAGCCTCCCAAGTTGGTAGGATTACAGGCCTGTGCCACTGTGTCTGGCTAAAAACACATTTTGATGAACTCCCATAATTTCACCCTGGCTAAGTCAATGGAGTCACCACAGAGAGAGAGAGGAATTGAAGGGGGAAAGTGCAAAAGCAGACAGCACTAAAGCAGCAACTCCCACATTCTCTTTCCCAGGGCTCTGGCTTAGATGCAGAGTGCACGTGACACTCAAGTCCCCCTGGCCACTGTGGTCACCAGGCCTGACACTCTGACATTGTCCTGATCTCATGTCACTCTTTTCATTATTGTTAAAAGGCAAAACTTAGCCGGGCATGGTGACACACATCTATAATCCCAGCACTTGGGAGGCTGAGGCAGGAGGATCATTGTGAGTTTGAGACCAGCCTGGGCTACAAAGTGAGCTAAAGGCCGGCCTGAGCTGAATAGTGAGACCCTGTCTCAGACAGACCAAAAAAAGAAAAAGGTTGGGGGGATCATGAGATGTGTCACCAAATAAAATTTAAGATCTCACCTTTGTAAGTCTTCTAAAAGCATAAATCATCACATGGGACCATGTGTCTCAGTTTTGGCTTTGGACAATCATCTGGTTATTAAGCTTTTGGCTCTTCTATAGCAGAAGGCTTTAGAAATTGAAGAAGCTTGGAGAATATAAATCAGGAAAACCCAAACAGAACCTCTTCTACCCATAAGACATTTTTTTTTCTTTTTCTTTTTTTTGGTATGGGGGATTGAACTCACGACCTCGCACCTGCCAGGCAGACGCTTATGCCACTGAGCTAAACTCTCGACCCCCAAGATGCCTTTTTATGAGTTAGAAAATGAAGCAGCTTTCTCAAGACATGACACCATTGTCTGTGGGAATACTGTCATAACAAATCTATAAATCAATAACATCTACAGTCACAATGCAGTGCACAACCTGTCCAACCATACTTGGAGCCTCATATACAATCCCTCCCCTTCCCTGGGGCTTATTCAGATTTGAAAAATGTTATAAAATAGTCTCAGCCAGTTATTGAAACTATCTCTAAGCCTCCAGATAATTAGCCCTTTTCAGTGTGCCCCTGACTCCTCTAAATCTTACCAATAGCTCGTCGATAAATTCCTTCAAGATCATGGCAACTTTTCTGGTCTTGCTAGAAGCGTGGGCGTAAATGACAGTTGCAGCTCCTCGATTCCAATCAACCACCACCACGTTCATGTCTCCCACAGACAGCAGAGCCTGTACGAAATCCTCCATCCAAACCGGAGTGGAGCCTGTTGGCCTGAAGCCATGGATGATGAAGGTGGTTTTCTTGGTTACGTTGAAGTCCCCGAAGGCCGTGGAGTTGACGATTTGGGCGCAGGTCCGGTCTCTCCTTGTGTAGAGCATCAGCCTCACATCCAGTCCGGTCCCGATCACCGCATTGGAGAAACTCAGCTTGGTGAACGTAGCACATCTTTCATCTCCCTCTGGAAAGCAAAGCGAGACAGCCTCACAGAGATTCTTTCCTTAGCAGGACAGTGCTGCCTTCTGCTGCCCGGAGACCATCTGAGCCTTCTCACCCGCCAAGACCTGGCTCTGGGTGCGCGAAGTCACACAGTGCTCCTAAGAAGCAGCCTCTGCTTTTACTCTGCATTCTTCCAAGTGCTCCCCAGCTTCAAGCTGTAACCTGAAAGTCACCAAACAAAGACTTGGCCCCTCTCCCAGCCATGCATGGTAGGGGAGGCGGCTCACAGCATGTGCTTATGAATAAATTCTTCTGCTTCCAAATACTTCCATGTGCCAATCATTACACACTGCGTCTGGACACTAATCAGAGCTTTAATCTGTATCCTTCCTCCCTTTTCTTTCTCCTTCTCTCCCTCTCTTTTCTCTCTTCTCCCATACCTTGCTTCACTGAGGGAGCAGCTAGGAAGGAAGCAAGCTGTCACACACATACAGAGGCTCCTGCAGGACCCTTGCACGGGGAAACAAGGCCCTAAGCATGGTGTTTCCTTGTGACAGGCCCCTGGAGACAAGCATGCCCTGGGAGACACCCATCCTGCCTTCCTCTGCCCACATATCTGGATTTGTTGGAGAAATATATGCTGGGCAGCTGGGGAGAATTACAGGTAAGGCCCTATTCCCTGTTCTCAAGCCTCTGCACCTTCATGCCCAGAAACTGTCCTCCTTAACCAAGAGCCCTGGAGCAGCCTTCATCTCCACATCTCTCTCTCTGTCTTTAATAATGTTTTGTGCATTTATTTATTTGAGATTCACAAAGGCCTGGATATCAGGAGTGAAGGAAGTTCAAAACCAAGGAGTGTAAAAAGCCGGAGCAGATGATTAAAAAGCCAAGGAAGCTGGGAAACTCCTTACCCTAGAAAAGAGGTGCTTAATTTCAATCCCCAAGCCATCTAGTTTTCATTTCACACTACATCCAGGATCCATAAACACGTCCCCACCCAGGCAGGCTCTCTCACTTCCACTTCTGGTAGGCCGAGCGCTCCTCCTGGGCCACGTGGACTGAAACTTGGCTGGCGGCTTGCTGAGCAAGTCCCAGAACAAATAACTGTTTCATTTGTCACCTCATGGGACGGGAGTCATCACAGGGCAGGGCCACACATCTGGCCTGAGCCATCAGTAAGCTGGGCCTTGTTCCTGTGTGTGCGACTGACTAACCAGGTGGACTGGGGACATTGTGTCATCTTTCTCTGGTTCCTTTCTGCCAAGAGAGAAGTGCAGGGCAGGTTAAGTCTGGATGAGATCATCTTGGGGAAGCCAGAGGTCCCTTTCCCAGAAGGAGGACTGTTTGATGTTCATTTTGAACCAAATGAGCAACATCAGACCCATGTGCCAGGTGTAGGTTATGTGTGTGAGTCCTTGGAAAGGCATGAAAAAAGCTGTGAAGTTTGAGGCCAGAGATATTTTTTGGCACAACTGCCAACTTCGGTATCTTTGCATGGTTCAGCCAAGCCCCTGGATTTGCTGAAATTGACAGTTACTGAAAGGCAAAGAATAGTAAAACAAACGGATTTTCTGTCTTCAATTGAAAGTATGATGGAACTAAGGGCTGAACCCAGAACCTCTTTTGCAAAAAGGTCTCCTTGAGACACTAAGTTAGCCAGGCTGGTTTTGAACTTGTGATCCTTCTGCCCCGGCCTCCCAGAGTGCTGAGATGACAGATGTGCACCATCACACCTGGCTTGATCATGTCATTTTTAAATCTCTTAGCAATAGCACTGGACCCTAGAGAAAAGCATAGTAAACACTAAGTGAAAAATACATTTCCTTTCCCTCTCTCAGTCCAAAACAATGTAAGAGCTTCATGTGTATTTTCTCTCATGCCTAGAGAACATATGTGGTTCACTTAATGAAAGTCTACTTTAGCTGGGCACAGTGGTTCACACCTGTCTGTAATCCCAATCACTTGGGAGACTGAGGCAGGAGGATCACAAGCTCCAGGCTCGCAAAATTCAGTGAGACTCTTTCTCAAAATAAAGACTAAGAGCTGGGAATGTAGCTCAGTAGCAAAACACTTGCCTTAGCATGCACAAGACCCTGGTTTCAATCTCCAGGACTGCAAAATAATAAATAGAACCTTAGGATGTAGCTTAGCACTCCCTGGGTTCAAGCCTGGGATCCCAAAATAACTAAATAAATATTTATGAACTGACAATGTAGCTCAGTAGTAGAATATTTGCCTAGCATGCATGTATGTGATCCTGGGATCAACCCTCACTACCACAGAAAAGAATGAAATAACTATTTAAATATTGAAGCCCCTATGTGTTGATGCATCATCCACCCTTTGCGGTGATGGCAAACCTGTGGCACGAGTGCCACAGCAGGCACACAGTCCCCCCCCCCCCAAGTCACCCAGCAGCTGAGCATTGGGCAACAGTTGTTTTTTCTAAACAGACACCTTGGTATTCAGGTTTAATTGCAGTGTCCGCCAGAGGAAGCGTATGTGCTTAGCATGGTAAATGCCCTGAATTTAGTTCCAGGCACCACAAAACTAAATCAATAAATAAGCCAGGGATGTTGGCACATGCGTATAATCCCAGCATTCTGGGAGCCTGAATCAGGAATATTTCCCAAACAGCCTGGGCAACTTACTGACTTGGCGAGACCGTGTCTCAAAATAAAAAAATAAAAATAAAAGGACTGGGAATTGGTTCAGTGTAAAAAGGCCCTAAACTCACTCCCCATTACTACAAAAAATAGAAAATAGTATATCAATAAATAATGAGATGGCACATCATACACTGTGATTCAAATTATACAAACATATCTACGGGTGTCGAGGTGTGAAAAACACAAGAAAATAAAAACAAGTTCTACTTTCTATGTCTCGTGTTCTCTGTTTAAAATTTCCTAACAGAACTAAACATTTTTAAAAGAAAACATTGCATTTGCCTTTTCTTGGACCATGTTACAAATTAATTTAAATTCCCAGAGGGAAGATACTATGGAGGTTTTTGGTTTCTGGGTTTTTTGGGGGGAACAGGGTTCTTTTGTTTCTTTGTTTTTTAATCCAATGTTGTGTCCCTAGCACCTAGCACTGACACTTGCTCTTCTGTTGGACCCTAGATCTTCATGAAGAACAAATTTGCTTAATGGCTTCACCCACATGGAGTTAAATTGTAATTTATATTGGTTCTTTGTTTGTTTCTTTGTCTCCTTTTCCTTCCTTCCTTCCTTCCTTCCTTCCTTCCTTCCTTCCTTCCTTCCTTTTTCTTTGCTAGTTTCTTGTTGTTTTTGAGACTGGATCTTGCTATGTAATCCCAGTTATCCTTCAACTCTCTACATAGCCCAGGTTTCTTCAAACTCTCCATTCCCCTGCCTCAGTCTCCCAAGAGCCAGCACTGCCAGTATTCTGGTATTTCTAATGTGATCAACTCCTGGTATAACTTCTGAAAGCAAACCTCTTTGGGATGTTTTACGGCAAGGTCAAAGTTGTTTAGAGATAAGCTTAAAGAATACAGCCACAGAACCACAGAACGTGTTACACTGGTTTTAAAGCTTAAATGCTTCTACTAGAGTTTACTGAAAACAGGAGAAATTTCCACTGTCCTTTTGGACTATTCTGCAGTGCCATTTCCTATTAACAAATGGGAAATTAGGGTCAGATCAGTACTGTCTGCCAAACCCTTCGATGAGGAATTCAGATTCTATTTAGAGCAGCATGATGGTCATTCATTGCCTTCTCTCCTTTGGGCGTGCCAGGTGTGGGCAGGGTCACTCTATGGAGCCCATCCTGACCACAAGCCCCTGCCTCTGCCTCCAAGTGCTGGGGCCGGAGCTGTGTGCCACCAAGCCCAGCTCTTCTCCTTCTTAAAACAAAACAGAGCTGGAGCCATCTGTTCCTCGGTGATACAGCACTTGCCTGGCATGGGCAAAACCCTGGATTCAATTCCTAGTACTAGGGAAAAAGACTTAGCAACTTTGATGATGACGATAAATAGGAGCAATATTACTTACTCCATAGAGCTATTAGATGAAATAACGTCAGTAACCCACTTAGCATGCAATTCTAGATAGAACAGGTGCTCGATGACTGTTCCCTTCCTTCTGTCATCTTAGTGTCCTGTCTCAGGGTACCTAAAGGTGTATGGGCCAGTTCACAGGTGACAGTGATTCTCTCTGATCAGGGCGATGGACAAGGAATCTGAGACTTAGGTTTGGTTCTGGCTGCTATGAAGATGAAGAAATCTGGTCTGTCAGGCATAGTGGTTCATGCCTATGATCCCAGCACTCAGGAGGCTGAGACAGGAGGATCACTAATGAGTTGGAGGCCAGCCTAGGCTGCAGAGTGAGTTCAAGACCAGCCTGAATAACAGAGTGAGTGCCTGGTTCAAAAAAACTTAGCAAAAAAGAAAAAAAAATGGTCCACAATTTAGTCTCATACTAAAATGAAAATTTGGTTCTTCACAGCCTAGGAACTTTGTTAATCTCTACCATTTCCTTTGGGCACAAAATTCTACGACCTTGGTTGGAGGTGGTGGTATAGGCCTGTGATCCCAGCACTTAGGAGGCTGAGGCAGGAGGATTGCTACAAGTTCAAGGCCAGCCTGAACTGAATTACATAGGGAGACACTGTCTCAAAAAAAAAATTCTACCAAGGGGTATTTACAGCTCAGTGGTAGAGCACAAAAAGCTTGTATTATAAACATCAAGTTCAATTTCCAGCACCAAAAACACCACCACCAACAACAAATCTCCAGGGCAACCAAATATCTCATGTCTTTAGAAAATTATGTATAGCAAAACATACAATTTCTTTTAGTTTTAATTGAAAGACTTGAAAATAACCATACTTTAGTAATTAAAATGCCAATGAGATAACTGTTTTGCCAACTTTACATCAAGTACCTCTGTTTTTACTGCTCATGAAATATCTTTCAGTTATCAAACACAGTTCCATGTTATGACAAGAATAAACCTTATCTCCAGCATCAAAAAGACATGAAAGAAGAATATCAAAAGCATTAAAAGAAGACCACATTTTATATTACTTCATTCTTATAGAAAAGATAGGTTAGTAGTTTCTAAGTGCTGGGGAAGGGGCAAAAATGAAATATGATAACCAAGGACTTCTGAGTTCCTCTCTGTGGCTATGAAAACAATTTTTTCAGTGTTGGGGATTGAATGCAAGGTCTCATACACACATGCAAGGAAGACTGTACTACTGAGCTATATAAATTGCACACCTTAAGCCGGTGAATTAAGGTGTGTGGTATATAGTTCAATAAAGCTATTAAAAAATGGTTCCTAGATTTGTGGACTGTAGGGGGAAAGAACAAGAAGTCACCAAGAAGCAAGCCCTCCCTGCAAATCTGTGCATGTGCAGGCTGCTGGGAGGAGAGCCCAATGCCAGCACCTTCTGGCATGCAGGCTGGAAAACAAGAAGGACCAACACCCTCTACCACAGGTGACCCACTGATCTGGAGAAACACAGGCTGTGATGACAGCTATTGGGGTAAAATACAATTTAATGCTTGTGGTTTTAGTGTTTCACTGACTCTGCAGGTCTAAGACTGGTAGTCTGATCATCTATTCAGAGGATAACAGTACACATTGTAGCATCTATAGGGGGATCTCCTGCTGAAGGTGGTAGCCATTGTTAGCTCCCTATTATCTTGTTTTGAAGTTCTGTATCATTTTGTCTCTTGGGTTGGGTTTTACTCTGTTTTGTTTTGTTTGCTGTATTATATCCAATGACATGGGCCACTATTTCAGAGATATATTATGGCAGCTATTTTGGATTTACTATCATCTTGTTTTGAAATCCTACATTGCATTCATTGTTTTGCTTTTATTCTGTTCTATTTTGTTTGATTTTTACTATGTCTAAAGGTATGGGCAGCTATTTTGAAGACAACAAGAGGCATTATAGGGCCAGGGATTTAGTTCAGTGGCATAAGCACCTGCCTGGCAGTGCAAGGTTGCGAGTATGATCCCTGGTACCAAAAAAAAAAAAAGAGGCATTATGGTAACCATTGTTGATTTCTTATTGTTTTAAAGCCCTGTGTCACTTACACTGGTTTACTGGTTTGTTTTGATTGGCTTTATTCTGTTTTATTTTGCTTGGTTTTATTCTCTCTATAAGTTTTTTTTAAATGGTTCCTAGGTGACTCATGCCTATAATCCCAGCTACTCAGGAGGCTGACAGGATCCAGACCCCTTCTGAAAATAAAGGGTGTAAAGCTGGGTATGGTAGCACACACCGTAATCTCAGCACTCGGGAGGCTGAGACAAGAGAATTGGCTGTGAGTTCGAGGCTAGGCTGGGCCATATAGTGAGTTCAAGGCCAGAACTACACAGCAAGTCCCTGTCTCAAAAAAAAGAAAAAAAAGTCATAAATCTGCTTGGTTGTGCACACTGTAGCTCCATCTATTCAGGAGGCTGAGGCAGGAGGATCCAAACCTGAAGCCAGCCAGGATAATTTAGGGAGACCTTATCTCAAGAAATAAAGGGTTGAGGCTGTGTAGCTCAGTGGTATTGTGATCCTGGGTTTCTGTCCCCAGTACTGGGCATGAGTTTCCTGGTTCACATCTAAAGAAGTATTTATGAAAAGAGGAGATGGAACGGGGGAAGAAATCACCCACCGACGTAGCACTGTGAATGTGAATGTGGGCAAAGGGAAAGTTTTAAGAAGCTCAGAATCAATACTCAGAGGCAGGGTCACTGTACCTCTTGGTGCAGCTGGTGGGCTGACTGTGGAAAACGAAGGTGTCCGTTTACTCAGCCCGGTGGCTGCTGGGGGTTTCCCTTAGTCCTCCAAGCCCAAGCAGCTGATATGAAACCCACTTAACTTGACCCTGGCCCCTGGTGTCCAATCAAGAAGTTAAACAGGCATGGCTTTGACTCGGCCCTTCTTTTTCTTAGCTCAAGTTTGGGGCTCCAAGTGTGGGAGACAACTCCAGTGACTCCTCTTGAATACAAAACAATTACTGTGCTTTGATTATTTGGAGACTTATTTCCTTATACTGATATGTAGAAAGCTGCCTAGGGTAATTTTTTCTCTCTTTAATTGGCTCTAAGCATTGCAAATAAGGCTAGCGGAGGTGCTGGTATATAATCTCTAAAGCCAACAGACAGTCCTGTTTCCTCTAGTGTTCTCCCTATAGGATATGAGTACAAGATATAAGCACAACAGGATGTTAGAGCCAACAGCTCGGGGAATGAAGAGGCTATGATTCTCCAGGGCACAAGAGTTTATACAAAAAACCAAAGCGACAGCCTCCCAAAACCATTCAGTTGCTGTCTTATTTAGATTATGTAAATTGATCCTTCCACACATCCTTATCAGCATTTTGCAGAAGCTTTTCTCCCCACCTGGCCAGCCAGCTCAAATTATTCACATAATTCCCACCGTCTTCACTGTCACTCGTCCCTCAGCCACCCCCTTCTACACAAGATAATAAATTCTGGGAGAGGCCTAGGATCAAGGCCTGTGTCCGCACATCCTCACGGGGATTGGATTTAGGACCTCTTGGCTGCCCTTGGGATACGTCTTGGTGTCTTTACTCTCGCCATGGGTTGCATTGGTGGTGGTAGATTGAAATGAACTTGCTGGGATTCCAATGACGTCTCAGTGGGGTTACAAATATAACCTTTTGGATGGTTGCGGCGCCCTTTTATGTCCATGCTGCGTCCTAGTCCATCCATGCCTTGTGACAATCGCTTCTCCAGGAAAAGGACGCCGCATGTGGGAATTGGGCGCGGGGATCTTGAAATGTTTTGTACTGATAATTGTAATTTGTGTAGTTCACATGTGTATGTTTTTATGTAATGCTCAATATGGAGTCGAGGGTGGAGACTCCAGGGGGGTTGCTGGAGGCCCTCTAGA